>JBBPFJ010000025.1:2138166-2203166 GCA_037975025.1 Excoecaria agallocha
GAAGAGTGGAACGGAAACACCGTCACATACTCAATGTGGCACGTGCACTTCGTTTTCAGGCGAACTTGCCTATTGAATTTTGGGGAGAATGTGTGTTAACAGCTGCATATTTAATTAATAGAACACCTTCAATGATACTAAAAGGTAAAACGCCGTTTGAACTCTTGTATGGTCAAGCTCCTTCATATGAACATATTCGAGTGTTTGGATGTTTAGCTTATGCTCATAACCAACGACGGAAAGGAGATAAATTTGCAAGTCGAAGCCGCAAATACGTGTTTGTTGGATATCCTTTTGGAAAGAAAGGATGGAGCTTGTATGATATGGAAACAAGTGAATTGTTTGTCTCAAGAGATGTAGTTTTTATGGAAAAGCAGTTCCCTTATATCCATAAAGCCGTAGATGATCAAGAGAAAACTAGTAACATCATCATTGAAGAGTGCTTGAGTGAGGAAGAATCCCCATGCTGTTCCAAGATGTCTGAACAAGAGAAAGGTGATGAGCAAATTCAAACTGTGATTGAGCCAAACAATAGTGCACCAGAACAAGATACGATGGGTATGACTGAAACTGAACAAAATCAACAACCTGAAGAGTCATTTGGTCGGGGTCACAGGGAGAAACGTGGATCTATTTTGCTTTGGGATTATGTTTTACACACTATGAAAGTAATGAGCCCCTCCGCCAACTCACCCGGTCATCGGCATTCCTCAGGTCAGCCTTATCCTATTGCACAATATATGACTTGTGATAAATTTTCTATGCATCATCGTGCTTTCTTGGCAGCCATTACTACAGGCATTGAACCCAAGTCTTTTACTGAGGCTATGAAAGATAAACGATGGAAAAATGCTATGAAGAATGAAATACAAGCATTGGAAGAAAATGAAACTTGGACCATAAAGCCATTACCACCCGACAAGCAAGCAATAGGGTGTAAATGGGTGTTTCGGATCAAGTATAATGCAGATGGAACTATTGAACGTTACAAGGCTCGGTTGGTTATTCTTGGAAATAGGCAAGTTGAAGGAATCGACTACAATGAAACCTTTGCACCTTTAGCGAAAATGGTTACTGTTCGCACTTTTCTTGCTGTAGCTGTTGTTAAAAATTGGGAACTTCATCAAATGGATGTGCATAATGCATTCTTGCATGGAGATTTACAAGAAGAAGTGTACATGCGCATGCCTCCTGGCTTCTATGCTCATAAACCAGGAATGGTATGTCATTTGAATAAGTCATTGTATGGGCTGCGACAAGCTCCTCGATGTTGGTTTGCAAAATTGGCTTCTGCTTTGAAGGAGTATGGATACTCAGGACTGGACCCAAAGGTCCCACTGAACAGATAGAGAAATGATCTAGAAAGATCAAGTCTCACAGAGCAGAAAACAGATACACTTTCACTTTCACTTTACACTGAAGCTATGGAGATCAAAGATCCTACCTATAGCAAAGTAAGTCGCCATGACTTGCACCGCGGTACAGAGGTGTCCCTATGGCTAGCCAATTATATCCTAAACAAGAATAATATCACCTGCTTATCGCTAAGGGCAAGATAATCAATTGTATTTGCAATAATTTTTAAACATTTAAAAATCTTTAATTTCTTTCTTTTATTTATTGATACACTTTATTTCTGATCGAACACATTCTTTTAGTGCTTTAGACTAATCAATAACTTTTTATCCTTTCTTACACTTTATCTTTTCAAGTCACTTTTATGAATTATTATTCAATAATTCACTCAGACACTTGGGCTTTTCAGTCTTTTATACAAATTATGAATTTTGGCATTATAATTCACAATTCTCTTTTATTCTTTTTGTATAATTCTTTGCAAATTATTCTCTAATAATTCAAGGATCGACTTTTTACGATTTTTTCTTTTTCTTTTTCTGTCCAAACTTTTCAATCATTCACTATGCCAACTTTATTTCGTTGGTGAATTATTTTATAATAATTCACTCATTTAATACTTTTTATTGACTAATTTATTTTGATAAATTATTCACGCATTTATTTTACAACTTTTTACGCAATTATAGATTCTATTAGTATAATTCATTGTTTTATGCCTCGAAAATACATAATTTGACTTTTTCATTTCTTTTTATACTGAAGTAATTTACTTCGCGTTCGTTATAATTGCATACTTATTTATTGAATTATTTCTTAATAATTCAATATTTTAGTTAAACATAATCAATAATTTATTTCAAAAATATTCTAATAAAGCATATAAATTTCATAAAAATTCGCATACACATTATTTTACAATTTTCATCATTTTCACTCATTTTATGAATTATTTACCAATAATTCATTATTCTTATTATTTTCATGACTTAATAATTATTTCGAAAAATTCATTGATTGACTTTTTATTTCATTTTCATTGACTATAATTTAATTTCATATAAATTCACCTTTTTCAACATTTTTGCACAATTATTCACTAATAATTCAATTAATTTCAATACACATATTAACATTAAAATTTCAGTAAAATTTCAATAATTTCAATAAATCCCAATAAAATTTATTTATACATTATTTATTATTTAGCATCATTTTTCACTAAAATAATAAATTATTTCTCATTATTTCACAATTTTCACTATAAACATAATCAATACATAGGCTTTAAAATTCCAAAATAAATTTCAATAATTCAATAAAATTTTATGGGCACCATTTATCATCTCTACACTTAATTTAGGCTAACATATATTATTTTCATGCAAAAATCCCATTACTTTCTTTTACTATACAATTCGGTCACCATTAATTTCTACTTAAAAATTTTTTTTTATTCCATTTTAGCTTTCCATTCATCTTTTCTAATGTCCAATCTCATTTAACCTAAACCAATTTCATCAATTAACAACTTTACCCATTTTAACCTAATTACATAAATGAAATTAATTCAAAATAAAAAGGAAATCAAATGATTTTGTAGTCACTTACAATTTTTCCATGCTTATGAGTGCCTAAGCTTCATTTTCCTTGCTTTTAGCCATGATAACTCTTTCCTCTGCACTTTTCACCCTTGATTTTCCTTGCTTTCTTTGCTTCAATTAAAGATTAAAGGCCATATATTTGAACTATAGAGATGGAATTTCACTTCTCATGTTAGGATTACATGAGAATTTGAAGTAGAAAATTGAAAGAACAAAGAGAGAAGAAAATGGAGATGAGTCAGCCACAAGGGAGGAAGGAGAAGGGCTGGGAAAAATCTGAATTTTTCTTAGATTTTCCAGCTTAAATAAGTCTCTCTTTGGGCCAAAAATTGGGCCTAATAAGTGGGCTTAACCCAACTTAATTAAATGGCTCATTTTAGGCCATTTAAGGTCCAATCCAATTTTTCTTTATTCCTCACTTCAAATTACTTCAAAAATAATTCCATAATTTTTATCACATCAAAAATAGGTAGTATCTAAATTTTTGGCTCAATCGGAGTCTATTATTGGTCCGATTCAAATTTATCGATCCGATTCGACAACTGCAGGTATCACCGAAAAATTCAATTATCATTACCAAAATATTCTACATAAAAATTCATGTAAGCATGCAAAATCTGGCAATATTTGGAGTTTATTTACTATTTTTAATTATTTATGCAAAATCAAGTCTCCTTTCCTACCTGGGAAATTGACTTGCTACATTTTTCGTATTTTTGACTTTTGGAGGTCCAATTGACCTCAATTTCACTTCAAATTTCAACCCCAGGCTCACCATGACCATTACTTTTCAATGGTCCAATAAAATATTTTTGACTTTCAGGTGTCCTTTCGGGCCCGAGAAACACTATTTACTGTCAGAAAGTACTATTCACGACTGACCCGATATTGAGGCCATTACATTTTGGAGGAGAAATTCGAGGGTATAGTTGCTTTGTTACAGGGTTTAACATTTGTATGGTGGGATTCAGTCAGAAGGCATACACCAGCAGATCATTTGAATTAGGAATTCTTTATTGAGCAATTTTATGAAGAAATACATCGGGGCTGAGTATAAGATTGCCATGCATTATGCCTTCTGGAGATTGAGATAAGGAAATCATACAGTAGCTGAATACGACAAAGAGTTTGAGCGCCTATTTGGATGATGGCCAAGCTACAGAAGAAAGATTGTGTCAGCAATTTGAGATAGGATTACACACTGAGCTGAGACAGATTATTGGGGCTCAACATTATCCTGATCTGCGGTCCATGATTGATGCGGCTCTCAAATTAGAAGCCACTCAAGCCGAGCAAGCAGAGAGATAGTCCCGATTTCAGCAGAAGAGGAAGCAGGGATAGAGCAGTGGAAAGACAGGGTAGGGTAAGAAGCAAAAGGGTCAGCAGACACTTCAGGGCCACCCACCAGCAGGTCGAAGATAGGATAGTGCCTCCCGTGGCAAGTCTACTGCTACTACAGCTTCCAGTACACCCCGAGGCAGAGATGGCGAGTCATTAGTACAGTGTGAGCACTGTGGCAGGACACATCCTGGGGAGCATAGTTATTAAAACCGGACCGAAACGGCCGATTTAACCGGTTTAATCGCGAACCGGCAGGCCAGTCGGTTGGTTCGACTAATGAAAACATGATTGGCAAAAAATCGGATCGAACCGAAAAAACCTTGTTGAACCGAAAAACCGACGAACCGGATTTTTTGCTAAAAATGTAAAAAATCAATTTTTTGAGTTTTTTCACCCACACACACACAAACACATATATATATATGAAAAAAATAGTATTTTAAATTTTAAGTATATCACTTAATAATTTAATATATTTATTATATTTTTGATTCATTGTAATCAAATATATATATATATATATATATATTAAATTTTTATTATTTATTTATTTGAAAAAATTAGTATTTTAAATTTTAAATATGTCACTTAATAATTTAATATACTTATTATCTATTTTGATTATTGTAATAATATATTAAATTATTAAGTAATATCTTTAGAATTTAAAATACTAATTTTTTCCAAATAAATAAATAATAAAAATTTAAAATATATATATATATATATATTAAATTATTATTATTTATTTATTTGAAAAATTAGTATTTTAAATTCTAAAAATGTCACTTAATAATTTAATATACTTATTATCTATTTGAATTTATTGTAATTAAATATAATTATACTTATATATGCAAGGTTAATATTTTTTGTGTTTACTGTATTAGTACTCCATCTAAACATAAAATTATTTTCATGATATGATTGTATTTTTATGTTTCTAGCATATGATATTCAATAATCCATAATTAATCACTTGTAATAATAAAATTAAATTTATTTTTGCAACTTATTATTAAAATATTTGTGATATATATTTAATATTTGATGAATATTTTTTTAATTTTTATACAATAGTATTCAAAAAATTATAATATTTTAAAAATAGAAAAAAAAACCCGGTTGAACCGGTCGAACCACGAACCCCCAGCTTTGTCAGTTCTCTATCCGGTCCGGTTTTAATAACATTACTGGGGAGTGCAGATTTTTGACATGAGTTTGCTTTAAATGTTGGTCTAGAGATCATCAGATCAGAGACTGCCCTATGCTACAGACTGCTTTAGCCGCTTCACCAGCTTCTGGTACTAGATCATCTGCACCACGATGACGTGGTAGGGGAGCTGCCCCTAATCCTTCAGCCTCCAGACCAGTTGGTCAGTCATCGCAGGGACAGAGGCGATCAGTGGGACATGCCTATGCTGTCAGAGCCCGAGAAGAGGAAGATGCTCCTGATGTGATAGTGGGTAAGTTTGTTCTGTTATATGATTCTGTGTATGCATTGATAGATCCTGGCTCCACACACTCTTACATTAGCACAGAACTGGCATAGGGTAAAGGGATGAAAGAGGCATACTTGGACCAGGATATCTTGGTGAGTAATCCTCTGGGGCATAGTGTAGTAGTAAACAAGATTTATAGACAGTGTCCTATCGATGTCCAGGAATATGTATTCCTAGCAAAGCTTATTGAATTGCCCTTCCATGAGTTTGATTTGATTCTTGGGATGGATTGGTTATCCGCCCATCAAGCGATCGTTGACTACAGAAAGAAGAGGGTCACCCTACAGCTTCAAAATGGTGATGACATCACTGTTGTGGGTGTGAAATTTGATTTTCTATCTGATGTGATATCAGCTACTGCAACAAAAAGATTGATCAAAAAAGGGTGTGAAGCGTATATGTGTTATGCAGTAGAAGCAAAGAAAGACAGTTTAAAGGTGTCAGATGTGCCTACTGTTAGTGATTTCCAGGATGTGTTTCCCGATGAGCTTCTAGGCTTACCACCTATCAGAGAGGTGGAATTCTCCATTGAGGTTACTCCTGGTACTACTTCTATTTCTATTGCTCCGTATAGAATGGCACCTACAGAATTGAAAGAGTTAGAGATTCAACTTCAGGAGTTGCTCGACAAGGGATTTATCAAACCCAGTACTTCTCCTTGGGGAGCACCTGTCCTATTTGTAAAGAAAAAGGATGGAACTCTTCGATTGTGCATTGACTATAGGCAGCTGAATAAAGTGACGGTAAAGAATAAGTATTCCCTCCCTCGCATCGAAGACTTATTTGATCAGCTTAAGAGAGCGGGGTGTCTTCACCAAGATAGATTTGAGATCGGGTTACTAGCTATCAGATGGGAGTAAAGGAAGTTGATGTGCCCAAGACTGCTTTCCGTACTAGGTATGGCCACTATGAACTTTTGGTCATGCCATTTGGGCTTACAAATGCACCAGCAGCCTTCATGGATCTGATGAATAGAGTCTTCCACCCCTACTTAGATCAGTTTGTGGTGGTCTTCATTGATGATATTTCGGTATATTTCAAGACACCAGAAGATCATGACAGACACTTAAGGATTGTGTTGTAGACTTTGAGAGAGAAACAGTTGTATGCCAAATTCAGCAAATGTGATTTTTGGCTAAATGAAGTATCCTTTTTAGGTCATGTCATTTCTGCAGAGGGCATTAAAGTAGATCCTTCAAAGATTGAAGCAATCCTTCAGTGGAAGCCACCCAAAAATGTGATTGAAGTGTGGAGTTTTCTGGGTTTGGCTGGGTACTATAGGAGATTCATTAAGGGCTTCTCCACCATTACAGCTCCTATGACGTGACTGCTACAGAAAAATATTAAATTTGTGTGGACTGACAAGTGCCAAGAATGTTTTGAGAAGCTTAAGACCATGTTGACAGAAGCTCCTATCCTTGCTCAACCTAAATCAGGCAAGGACTTTGTGATCTACAGTGATACTTCCAGGAATGGTTTAGGCTGCGTTCTGATGCAGGAAGGCAAGGTGATTGCTTATGCCTCCCGACAACTCAAGAATCATGAGAAAAACTATCCTACACATGATTTAGAATTAGCAGCCATTATTTTTGCATTAAAGATTTGGAGGCGTTACTTATATGGAGAGAAATGCTACATTTATTCGGATCACAAGAGTTTGAAGTATCTACTTACCCAGAAAGAACTTAATCTCATACAAAGATGATGGTTGGAGTTGATTAAAGACTATGATTGCTATATCGACTACCATCCAGGAAAAGCAAATGTAGTAGCTGATGCGCTTAGCAGAAAATTTATGTCAGGTAATGTTAGTGCTTATGAGTGAATTTGTATAAGATATTGATAAGTGTAAATGATTAATAGTGATCTTTGTAGCTCTTTGGGCAATGAATACCAGTTTAAGTTTGGCAGCAAATGAAGCTATAGTAGCTAAATTATGAGTTAAACCAGACTTTGTGCATCAAGTGAAAATGGCTCAGAAAGAAGATGACCGACTAATGGCTATTGTAAACAAGCTTCAATACAGCAGTGAAAGTGATTACTCATTATCTAGTGATGGAAGTCTTTGTTTTAAATGAAGACTTTGTGTGCCGACCCAGGAAGAATTGAAGAGAGAGATTTTGATAGAAGCACACCATATTAGCTATGTCATGCACCCTGAAAGTAATAAGATGTACCAGAATTTGAAAGTTTATTATTGGTGCAGCGTGATGTGACTGAATTTGTGAATAAATGTCTGATTTGTCAACAGGTAAAAGTAGAGCATCAGGTTCCTTATGGAATACTTCAAGCACTGGTTATTCCGGAATGGAAATGGGAGCAGGTGACCATGGATTTTGTGACTGGCTTACCCATGACTTAGAGGAAGCATGATGCTATTTGGGTAATTATTGACCGCCTCACCAAATCAGCTCATTTCTTGCCAGTACGGATGTATTTCTTTTTTACCAGGCTGGCAGAACTCTACATAAAGGAGGTGGTTAGGTTGCATGGAGTGTCCATATCTATTGTGTCAGACAGGGATCTCAGATTTACATCCCATTTCTGGAAGAGTTTTCAGGATGCTCTGGGTACTAAACTTCATCTTAGCATGGCATTCCACCCTCAAACTGATGGCCAGTCAGAACGGGTGATTCAGATACTAGAAGATATGCTTAGATGTTGTGTTCTTAAGTTTGGCACCAATTGGGAAAAACATTTTCCATTAGCCGAGTTCGCCTATAACAATAGCTACCAATCTAGTCTGAAAATGACTTCTTTTGAAGCATTGTATGGTAGAAAGTGCAGAACTCCATTGTGTTGGACTGAACTGAGTGAGAGAAAGCTTTTGGGTTCAGACTTCATTCGTGACTCTGAAGAAAAGGTCCAGATCATTAAAAGCAGAATGAAAGAAGCTATGGATCGTCAGAAGTCATATACAGATCTGAAAAGGAAAGACATCGAGTTTCAGGTCGGAGACAAGGTCTTTCTTAAGGTATCTCCATGGAAAAAAGTTCTGAGATTTGGTAAAAAGGGCAAGTTAAGCCCTAAGTTCATTGGTCCATACGAGGTACTTCAGCGAGTGGGTCTCGTAGCCTACAGATTGAAACTGCCATCTTCTCTGGAGAAGATACATGATGTCTTTCATGTGTCTATGCTCCGCAGATACATATCTGATTTGAGTCATGTGATAGCACCAGAAGAGATACAGGTTCAGACTGACATGAGTTATGAGGAAAGACCAGTAAAGATTTTGGCTAGGGAAGTCCGACAGCTTCGGAACAAATAGATTCCATTGGTGAAAGTTCTGTGGCATCACCATAACGTCGAGGAAGCGACATGGGAACCTGAAGCAATGATGAGACAGAATTATCCTCTACTTTTCAGTTCAGGTAAATTTTGAGGACAAAATTTCTTTTAGTAGGGGAGAAACGTAATGGCATCAATACCGGATCAGCCGTGAACAGTACTTTCCAATGGTGAATAGTGCTTTTCGGGCCCGAAAGGACACCCGAAAGTCAAAAATATTTTATTGGACCATCGAAAAGTATTAGTCATGGTGAGTCCGGGGTTGAAATTTGAAGTGCAATTGAGGTTAAATGGGCCTCCAAAGGTCAAAAATACGAAAAAGGTAGCGAGTCAATTTTCCTGGCAGGAAAGGTAACTTGATTTTGTATAAATTATTAAAAATAGTAAAAAAAACTCCAAAAATTACCAGATTTTGCATGTCTACATGAATTTTTATGTAGAATATTTTAGTAGTGAGAATTGAATTTTTCGGTGACACCGGTAGTTATCGAATCGGACCGATAACGGACTCCGATTGAGCTAAAAATTTGTGTGCTAGCTATTTTTGATGTGATAAGAGTGATGAAATTATTCTTGGAGTGATTTGAGGGCTAGAAGAGAGAAAAATTTAATTGGACTTTAAGGGGCCTAAATTGGGCCTTACTAATTAATTGGGCTAAGCCCATGGATAAAGCCCAATTTTAGGCCCAAAGAGGAGCATATAAGGAGCTAAAATTATGGAGAGAAGTTCCAGAAACTACCAGCTCTCTCCTCTCCTCTCTTGGCCAAACCAAGCTCTCATCTTTCCTCTCTTTCTCTTGCTTCTTAATCACTCAAAATTCTCCATAAATCCCAACTTAAGAATTGTAGTTCCATCTCTCTAGATCACCAAAATAGCTCCTATTGATTGATTTGAGCAAAGAAAGTGGAGAAATCAAGTAGAGAAAGAAAAAGGGGTAAGATTGAACTTGAGAGATTTAGTTATTTAAATTAATTTTTTAGTATTTTTCCATAGATTTTTTGGTGTAGAATATGATTATGAGCTTGGATTTTACATTTGAGGACAAAAAAAAAGAAAAAATAAGGTTTATTGGCCGGCCAATGTAGGTGAGAAAGAAGAGGAAGGTTTTTTAAGGGACAAAGGCAAAGGAAAGGAGGCTTAGGCTTCCTAAATAAGGTGAAAATTGTAAGTGGCTAGTTAATCTTTATATTTTCTAAGTTTATGAATTTAATTCAATTATGTAATTAGGGTAAAAAATTTTAAAGTTGTTAATTGATGAAATTTGTTTAGGATAAATGAAATTTAACCTTAAAGGAGATGAAATGGAAGCTAAAAAGAAAGAAAGAAAATTTTTATGAAGGTTTTAGGTTGGCGGCCGAAATGTTCATTAAAGGAAATTGATGGAAATTTGCATGAAAATAATGTATATTAGCCTAAACTAATTATAGAAACATTAATAAGTATCCATGAATTTTTATTGAATATTTGAAATTTATTTTGGAATTTTTAAGATTATGTAACATGTATGTATATAGTGAAAGTTGTGAAATATTATGAAATAATTGATGATTTTAATAAAAAATAATAGTAAATAATAAATAATGCATAAATAATTTATATTGGAATTTATGAAAATTAATAGAATTTTATTGAGAATTAAATGTGTATATGTATAAATGAAAATATTGAATTAGTAATGAATTATTGCATAAAAATGATTAAAAAGGTGAAATAATATGAAACTAAATTATAGTTAATGAAAAAAAATAAAAAGTCAACCATTGAATTTTTTGAAAATTAAAAAGGTTAATAAAGTAATTATTATTGTATCCTTAGAATTAGTCAGGTAGTAAAAATTACTTCTGGATATAATTAACTAGCCATATGAATACCTTTTATCGCGGTGCAAGTCATGGCGACTTGCTTTGCTATGGGTAGGATCTTTGATCTCCATAGCTTAAGTGTAAAGTGAAAGTGAAAAGTGCAGTGTTATGAGAATGGTTCCTTGGAAATCATTTCTCTTTTAGTGGGGCCATGGGGTCCATGTTCCTTGTATCCGGTCTAAGATTTTCTGTCGGGTCTGTACTAGGGGCATAATAGAAGTAAATTGATAAAAATATGAAAAGGTAATGATAAGTGACAATAAAGAGTGAAAAATGACTTAAATAAAAGAAATTGAAAGTTTAGGGGCAAAATAGTAATTTACCCTAAAAGTGTAAAAAGTGAGTAAACTAAGAAAGAATTGCTTAAATAAAGATAAAATAGTCAGATAATAGCCAAATTGTCTAAAAAGTGAATTTTATAGTCAACAAGGACTAAAATATAATTTTGCATATAAATATTAAAATAAATATATAAGAATGTAAAATGTCTCAATTATTAGTCCAAAGATTAAAAATAAGCTTAATAAGAGCAAATTTGAATTTGTGCAAATAAAATGAAAATATTATAAAGAAATTAAAATTGATGTTTTAATAAAAAATTAATTGATTTCATGTATATTTTTGTATAAGATAATATTTAAAAATAATGTTGATAAGTTTAGGAAATGTATCGATTTCTAGTCACTACTGAGCATGTTGAGTGCTCATCGCGTAGTTTTTAATACGTGCAGAAAATCTGGAGCGGGAGCAAGAATACAAGTTGCAAGACTTCTTTTAGGAGCATTTTGTTATTATAACTTGGCATGTATATAAACTTTACAGTTGGTAATGTAAATATATTATATTAGTGAATTTACATTTTGGATATGTTTGAAATGAAAATGAATTGATATGTTTGCTATTATTGATTGTTGTTCCTCTGAGAGTCTATGTGAAATTTAATGCGTTTTAGGGGGCTTGTACTATATACAGTCGTTATATTGCGAAAATTTTATTAAATGCATAGTAAATTGGACATTTATAAGTCATCGGCAAATTTTTATCAAAATAGTTAAGTATATGGTAATAAAATGTAAGAAATAAGTTGGAAAAAAAATTTCGGCCTTTGGTACACCAGTACAGTGTTAGGAGTGATAAGGGTGTTACAGAGACCAGGTCATAGTTACAATCACAGGATCATAAGTGCAGTATCCTTAAAAATCAAATCATAATTGCAAAACCAACATATTATTAAAAGCCAAAATCCAGAAAAATAAAAATGAGACCGAGGTTTAGTTTTTAGGTGAGATTTTTAGTTACCTGAAGCAGAGAAGAGGAATTTCCCCCATGAGCGATGAATAATTGAATTGGGTAATAGAAGGAAAGCAAGCAAAGGCGAATACCAGTAAGTACTTCTCTTATAAGGGAACTTCCCAGAAGCCATTAAAGAGGCTGCATCAGAAAAGACAAGATAATCCACATCTGTGTACCTAACCTCCATATGGGTATCTTGCCATTCTCCATAAATGATTAAAATGAATCGAAAAATTGCAGGGAGTAGCAGCAATTTTCTCATGTTTGTCCATGCCATTGCTGCTTTAGTGTTGCAAAGTGCCCTCTTTTACTTTGATAAATCTCTCTCCATAAAAACCAATGTCTTCAAAAACAATCATCCTTAATCATCAATCTTCATCTCCATCCCAATCTAGTCGCAAATTCACTTAAATCATGCTCCATAGCATCTAAAAAATTTAAAATAAATATATAATTGAATATAACTATACATACAGTGAAACTGTGACATAACAATTATACGAGAAACTCAAAAATGCTACAAATTCAAAGGTACAAATTGTAAGAAATCTTCCTGAATACCCTACTCAATTAATATTATAATGAAATTCTAGATTGTTTTGGATGTGTTGCTTTAAAGTCCTATAAAGTGGGTAAAACTTAAAGTTAACCTGTGCAAAACTCAAATAAGTATTATCTAAATGGGAAATTGAATAAGATAGTGATGTATATGTGTTTCCTTTTCTTTGGTTATTGCACATAAAGCATAGTAATAAATAATAATGGCAGAAAAACAACAATAACAGAAAACACAAGTAAAAAATCAGAACCAGTAAAAATGGGAACAACAAACTAGCAACCAAACTGGTTATTTACTGCAATTAAATTGATTACAACCATTACAGAAAACACAGCATTTTTAGATTTACACACAAACACAAGCCTACATGAAGACTACTTTGGAAATAAATTAGAATTCATTTACAGTTAATGACTTAGTTATGCAAATTGCAAATAGAAACTGAACCAAATAAATCAAGGAAATTACTATTAATTATTAGAAACGGAAAATTAATAATAATTAAAAAAAACACTGAAAAGGAAGAATGTTCAACTTGGGATGGGATTGATCAAAATGAAGAGAGTTCTGCCGTTGTTTCTTGTTAGCCTACACGGAGAGACTGATCGCTGGCCAGCCAAGAAAGAGTCGACGGTGTTCATTGGGTGAAGGAAATCTGAAGATAGGAATAGGAAGCAAACTGATGCAGGGAATTAGGGATTTACTGATTTAGTAGATGGGTTATAATTTTTAATAAAAAATATAAATTTTACTAAAATTCACCGTTTTTAAGTTGAACCGGGTTCGAGCCGATCCAATAATTTCTAGTACAAAAATCGATTTTTTATTTGTTTCGATTTTTATATTGGATTAAACCAATTGGTTGGATCGGTCGGTTCAACTTAAGTTGCTGAACATTGATAAAAACATAATAAAGCAATCTGATATTTTTATTTTATAAGAGATGGATGAATGTTTAATTATAATGGTAAACTTTTTTACAAAAAATTTAATCCAAAATTTTATATTTTTTAATCAGGTATTGATCGTCACACCAATTTTAAATGGTTTTAACTGTTAAATTAATATGTGATTGAATATTAATATTTTAATATGATATAAGTATGATGAAATTTTGAGTAAAAAAAAGAAAAAAAATGTACCTAGGTTTAACCTTTTACCAAATTAACAAATAGACATTATCATGTCTGATCATTTAATTTAACGATTTACTTTATTTTTTCTAATTGTGTTAAATTCGAGAGTTATAAATCTTTGCTCTTATAAATATTTTAAGTTGAAGCATGTCTATAACTTAATTATATCTAAAATTCATAGTCTAATAATTTTATGTCAAATCATGTTAACTTTACTTTCCAAATATGATAATAGTGCCTTCTTATTTAAAAAGGAAGGTAAATATTATCTAATATAATATCTATTCTCTTTTTTTTTTATTTATCACTTTTGAATAAAATTTAAATTCTATTTATTTGTCATTTTTAAACTTTTAATGTAATTTAATTTATTTTTTCAATTTATTTTTCTTTTTCAATAAAATTAGAACCAATTAGATTTGATAATTTAGTTTCAATTACGTAATTTAATACTAATTTCAAATCTATTTATTGTTTATTAATTTTAGTGAAAACAATAAAAGTAACAGATTAAAAAAAACGGAGGAAATAGTACCTTTTAGAAAAAATAAAAAAAATTATAATCTAAATTATATGAAGTTTACTATCTAAATGTCTCAACCTTATACGCATTTAAAAGGAATTAAAGAATTAGAAGTTACATCAAATTAATTGTTGGCCTCAAATGTTACGGCAAGCCATATAAAGCCATAAACTCTCTAATTTATTCTCTTTCATAGTCATTTACATGGTTTTCTTTTACTTGCTTTTTTTTTAGAATTTCTGAATTATCACAATTTTATTCCATTCCTATTAATTACTATTTCAATAAAATACGAAATTTTTGAGTAGTCTTTCTCATCATCTTATCAAATAAAAATTGATAAAAATAGTGAGATTTATGTGCTAAAAAATTAATCATAATACTACTAAAGCTAAACTAATTAAAGATAAAATTAATTAAATATAAATTTAAACATATTTTCATATTACAATATTTATGATAAACATTTTTAGGTACTAATAATCGCAAACAATGTCTAGATTAACATAACAATCATGTTTTAAAAAAATAATTCAGATATAAAAAAAACTATAAAATATGATTAAAATGATTGAAAAATTAACATATTCATTTTCAATAATTTAATTTCGTTTTTTTGACATATTCATTTATTGAGATTAATTGAATATTTAACAGAAAAAAGTATTTTTATACAAGCAATGCTAAGAAAAATTAAGAATAAGAAATAAGGAATTAAAAAAGATACAAACTGTGCTTAAAAGAAAAAAAATATATAGTGGAGATATCGGGGAATTTTAAATTGTAAACGTCCACATTTTAACTATTTAGGCCCGACTTCTCCAAAACGACACACAGTCCCTCAGTTAACGACGGAAAAGCCTTGTGGCATGTGGGACCCATGGCCCGCACGGAGCCGTTCCCAGCTCCCGAGACAAAAGGACAAAAACTTCACGCCGTTAAGCCACCGTAAAGTCGAATCTTCCCCTTGAAGTCAAAGCGAAGCGGCTCTCGCAACGGTGGGAAAATTTAGCGGTAAAATAACCTAACGTCCATGACGTGGCGGATCTCCATTGGCCTCTCATGTATGTATCCCACTGTGTCATAAATGCATGTGCTAAAGCCATGCTAGATTTTCCCGCGCTAGTAAGAGGAGAAAGAGATTACACTGATAGGGTTTTATTGTGAAACAATCGTCCGTGCCGGTCCCTTTTTTTTGGGTTCGATCTGGAAGGAATTAACATTAGGGTTTTGCGATCTTGAGATCAGTCAGATTTTGAAGGTATTTTCGAGATCCGTGACATGAAATCTATAGGTTTCTGGTTTAGTTTGTTCCAATTTGATTTTTTCTTAGGGCAAAATAGTTCTTAAATTTCTGAATGTTTCATTGTTTTTGCTGGTAAAGTTGGTTCTGCTCTTTGTTTAATGCGCAATTAGTTCTCCGTGGACACTAACTAAATGATAACTATCCCTTGCAGCGAAATTTTCTTTTTATTTTATTTGTTTAAAAATAAGTGTTTGCTGGGGTGTAACTTCTAGTGATTTGGATTTCCAATAGTGGGTGTTATGAATTATTGCACTTTTGGCGGATTGATAGCCGAGCGGATATATTTGAAATTCACTCTCTGTTTCCCCCTTAAATTTGAATTAATGGATTATATCAGCTAGGTTTTTGAATGAATTCAGCCACTTCTGAAGATATGGAAGAGACAAAGCCTTTAAATGGACCAAGCAGCCGTACATGCAATGATAAAAGAGAAGGGATTGGTGATGTTGAAGCGCGATTCAAAGACTTTTGCAAGGTTTCGAGCTTTTTATTTTTGTAATTTTGTTCTTTATATTCATTTGTTAGTCGATTTTAGGAAGAACTTAATGGTGACTATCTGAGCGTGGCTGTTGCTTAGTTAAATTTAAATTGGAATCAATGGCAGGATGGATTACGGCTTGACGACGTAACCCTTAAAGAATCTATGTTTCTTTTCATACAAACAAAACATCTTCTGCTGGCAAACATATCAGCTATTGGGAATGGAATGGTAAATCTTTTCTCTTTCATTCAAAGTATGTGTGTGTGTGTATATATATGTATTTTTTTTCATGTGGAAAAATATGTAGTTGAGTTAAAATTTTATGTATTAGCTGGAAGAAGCAGAGAGATTTTGGTTTGCTTTTGTTTCTTACTCCATTAAGAGATTGGGCCAGCAGAACGATAATGCACAGCAGAGGCTCACATTGTGCAAAATTTTAAGACTTGCAAATCTCAAGTATGTTTTTCCTTTTATTTTTTCCTTGCATATATCTAATTTTAGTTCTAAACTACTGATCTAATGATAATGTTCTTATTTGACGTCTGGCAGTATTGTGGATTTTTTTAAAGAGCTGCCTCAGTATGTGGTCAAGGCTAGTCCAATTTTGAATATTATATATGGTGCTGATTGGGAGAGCAGACTTGAGGTATTAACATTGCTGATAATTTTGGTTGGATTTTTTTATGTAGCTAATAGCTTTTCCTTACAAATATTTGTTTGAGAACTTTCTCATGGTTTTATGCTTCACTTCTCTTTATCAGGCGAAGGAGTTGCAAGCCAACTTCTCATGGTTTGGTAATGATCTTGCTATTAACCGGTGTTTGAATTTATTTTTTCTGTGCTAAACATTTAAAATTGTTATTTGATGCCTGTCATTTGTGTATGATCAGTTAAGAAGGGTGATAAAGGTGTTGATTTACTGGCATCACTTTGCAACAAATATGATACCTCAGAAGATGAGCTGAGAAAAACAATGGAGAAGACCAACACTTTGATTGTAGATATCTTGAAGAAAAA
This sequence comes from Excoecaria agallocha, assembly GCA_037975025.1. Taxonomy (NCBI): domain Eukaryota; kingdom Viridiplantae; phylum Streptophyta; class Magnoliopsida; order Malpighiales; family Euphorbiaceae; genus Excoecaria; species Excoecaria agallocha. The sequence continues at coordinate 2,155,436 of JBBPFJ010000025.1, forward strand.
GCCTCTTTTGGCATCTAACTATAAAAATGAAAACCTCGAGAACATAAATACAGGTGCGTTTGAAAAGTTTCCATTATATAGATGGGAGGATATTTTGATGTGGACAACATTTTATTTTCTATTAAATTTTGGTTGTCTTTGATGCAGATGGTTTGATTTATTATGATGACTTCATGGAAGAATCATCACTGCAGTCCAGTTTGAACACTTTAGAGAAAGATTACAAGGCAATTTGCTATACAGGTGAACTGGATGAGAGGTTATTTATTAATGAGGAGGACAACTTACTTTCAGGAAGCCTATCTGGAGGTGCCATAAATGTAACTGGCACCAAGGTAATTTTTATGTCTTCTACACATTGGAGAACACTTAGTTAGGAAGACTATTGTCAATGTCATGATATTTTCTCACTGTAATAAGATTGTTGTTTGTGCAGAGAAAATTTGATCAGATATCCTCCCCTACAAAGTCAATTTCAAGCCCACTTTCTCCACATCGTTCCCCCGCATCTCATGCAAATGGCATTCTTGGTGGTGTAAATTCTAAGATGGCTGCAACACCTGTAAGCACAGCAATGACAACTGCAAAGTGGCTGCGGACTGTTATTTCTCCACTTCCATCAAAACCTTCAGCACAGCTTGAACGCTTTCTCACGTCATATGATAGGGATGTAACTAATGATGTCATACGCAGAGCACAGATAATACTGGAAGCTATATTTCCAAGTAGTGATATGAGAGATTGCTGTGTGACTGGAAGTCTGTAAAGTACAAACCTGATGGACAATATATGGGCAGAACAGTGAAGATTAGAGGCACTAAAGTTATATTATAGGGTTTTGGAAGCCATGTGCACAACAGAGGCCCAAATATTGCATGCTACTAATTTGACATCTTTATTAACTAATGAGAGGTTCCATAGATGTATACTCGTATGTTCTGCTGAACTAGTTCTTGCAACGCATAAGACTCACCATGCTGTTTCCTGCAGTTTTGGAGCGAACTGGCATTACAGCTTTTGATCTTAGCAAGGTGATAGAGAGTTTCATTAGACATGAAGAATCCCTTCTAAGGGAGTTAAGGCAGCATTTGAATTCACTGGAAGAAAGGCTTTTAGAGAGCATGGTCTGGGAAAAGGGCTCTTCCATGTATAATTCTTTAACAGTTGCAAGGCCATCTCTCTCTGCAGAGATAATCCATCTTGGGTTATTAGCAGAACCAATGCCATCTTTGGATGCAATTGCCATGCATATTAACTTCTCTTCTGGAAGCTTGCCACCTTTTCCTTCTGTTCAGAAGCATGAGTTGTCTGCAGGTAGAAATACTTAAATCATACAAGGTTTCCAGTTGAAATTATGCATATTCCTTATTCTCGACAAAGTATTTATGGGTTTTATGGGTCATTTTCCAGGTCATAATGGGGATATCAGGTCTCCGAAAAGGCCATGCGCAGACTACCGGAGTGTGTTAGTGGAGAGGAACTCCTTTACATCACCAGTGAAGGATCGCCTGCTTGGTAATCTTAAGCCAAAGCTACCTCCACCTCCTCTGCAGTCTGCCTTTGCTAGGTAATTTCGGTATTCTTAAGGGATGTAAAGCATCATTCCTGACCTTTGTGGACCATGTCACAGCTTATTTTCAATTATTTAATGATGGATTTGTTTCAGTCCAACACGCCCAAACCCTGGGGGAGGAGGGGAAACATGTACAGAGACGGGGATTAATATATTCTTTAGCAAGGTAATAGACTCATTGTTTTAATGTCTCATTTGTTCTAGTAATGTAGTTGCTATTGTTCTCAAAAAAAAATAGTTGCTATAGAATGATTTTGTTTGTTCCAACTTTTACTTATGCATGTTTTTCCTTTCTAGATTAACAAGTTAGCTGCTGTCAGAATCAATGGTATGGTTGAAAGGTTACAACAGTCTCGGCTGCATATAAGAGAGAATGTCTATCGTCTTTTTCAACAAATACTTAGTCAGCGGACATCTTTGTTCTTTAACCACCATATTGATCAGATCATCCTCTGTTGTTTCTATGGAGTTGCAAAGGTTTTCTGTTGGTGACTTGTAAAAGTTTATTGTCAAGTTTTGAAATTTTCACCCTTCATTTTTCTGTTCTCATACTCAAGGTTTGGCCTGCAGATTTCTAAAGTGAACTTGACCTTCCGGGAGATCATTTACAACTATATTCCGTGGAGTGTTTGTTGATTGGTCATCAGCGTGTAACAATGGGGTATGTTTCCTGATTGATAAGCTCTCTACTGTTGTAGGTGCAGAGTCTAACCTTTTGACTGATGTGATGACAGAGAACAGGCCAGGATCATGTCGACATTATTACTTTTTACAATGAAATATTTATTCCTGCTGCAAAACCTTTGCTGGTCGAGGTTGGTTCTGCTGGAACTACTATGAAAACCATTCAAGTCCCTGAAGTCAACAATAACAAAGATGGTACTCCTGTCACCCCTTGGCGGTCATGCTTATGTTATATATTTGGTGTCTCCTGCCATTGCCATTCCCAATGGTTGTTTGACATGCTTTTGTTTCTGGGCCACCAGGTCAATGTCCTCCTGCATCACCTAAAGTTTCTCCCTTTCCAAGTCTACCAGATATGTCCCCAAAGAAAGTTTTCGCATCACATAATGTCTATGTGTCTCCATTGCAAACATCCAAGGTACTTGTTCATTTCTCAATAGTTTCTGTTTAGAGTTGATGCAGTCTCCATTTCTTGACCTAGAACTAGTCAATCTTTATCAATTCATGAGCATGTGGAGGGGTTCGGATTGGGTCCCATTAATTTCATCATGATTTGTTTGAGCATATATCATTTACTGCTTGCATTTAGCTTAGCTAAACGTGTAAATAAGTTCAAGTTACTGGTTATAATGGTGTGGCCCTGATAGCATCTCACCTTTTCTTTTACTCTTTGGTTTAAGGCTTCCACGTGAAATCAGGCATATTAAACCTCATATGTCCTATAGATGTAATCGGATATGCTAGAGTAGGAGGAAAAACGGTAAATGCAGCGTAACTATAATCAGTGTTAGCTACTAAATGTATAAATGTAATTATGCTGTGCTGAGGGACTGTGATCGATTTTACTGGGGCAAGTTCACCAATTATGCATATTGAACTTGGTCAATTATTAGTGAAAAAGTCCAACCTGGGCCTTGTGTCATATATATTCCATGGTTTGGCTGCTGTCTAGACAGCGAGGGATGTTTGAAATGCAATATGGCCTTTGTGTCATACACGCTCATGCATGTGTGCCTTCGGACACATGCTTCTGTTGGTTGTAATGCAACAAATGCTTGTGGACACAGTTAACTTCAAAATCAAAATAGTGGATTAGGTACAGCTGCCCATCAACTTACTTTAGTCTATGTAACATAATGTTGTTTTCATGCTTGTAGATGGATGCTCTAATATCACATAGCTCAAAAAGTTATTATGCTTGTGTTAGAGAAAGCACTCATGCATACCAGAGCCCTTCAAAAGACATGACTGCTATAAACAACCGCTTGAATGGGTATGCTTTCTTTCCTTTTGATATAGCCCTTAGAGTAATACTAAATCTCTTTATTTTAAATAAAAGATGTTTCTCTTTGCCTTGTTTCTGCAGGAACAGGAAGGTTAGAGGCACACTTAACTTTGATGATGTTGATGTTGGCTTGGTTAGTGATTCAAGGGTGGCCAACAGCCTATATCTTCAGAATGGTAGTTGAGCATCCTCATCGGGTGCAACTCTAAAAACTGAGCAACCTGACTCCTAATTCTTTCGTTGCTTTTAACCTTTTTTTTGTAAATTCTAGCTCTCTGGCTTCTCTCTCCCTCTCTCTCTCTCTCACTCTCTCTTCTAATTATATATATTTAAATATACTTGGAAGCAGAGGGCAAGGGGTTTGGTATGTGCGGTGAGTTGTAGAATAGCCACCACCACCCCTTTGTTTTATGATGTAGATACTGAACTTGAATAGTGAAGTCTTCTCAAACCAGTTGAATAAAAATTCACCTTCTCTGCTTTTGTAACGGCACATTGATATTTTAACCATTGTTCTCTTGCTTTTCTCAATGCCCATGAAAAATGCCTCGTATATAAGCTCTTTATTAAACATGGATGAGAGGAGATTTTTGTGCTACAAAAACTATCGTCGAGGATTTTTTTTTCTTTTTTAACATCTAGTAACGTTATTTGGTTGAAAGGCAACATAAGCCCCTTAAGTTTATCACAATGTTCTCAATTAGGTTAATCTCACCTTTAAACAATTTAAATTGGATCAATTAAGTCCTTGTGTAATGGTTATTAGTTTTATTGACAAATATCCAATGATTGGAGTTATACTAGAATGAAATCGACAAATAAAGAAAGAAATTATAATATTAATATGTTAATATGACAGAAATAAGTAAAATAATTTATCTCAATTAGACTTTAATCGGCTTAATTTAATTTTTTAAAGATTTATTGAACTTATTTTCTATTTTTTAAGAATAAAGTTGATTCAATCGAAATATGCAAGATTTTGACTCGCAAACTAACAATATATATATATATATATATATATATATATATATATTTATTTATTTATTTAAAAGCTTTAGGCCTTGTTAAAATGCTTGGAACTTTGTTCAATTGAATCCATCATTAGAGCTTCCCTTAAATTTATGTCATGACTTAACAAGTATAATTCATTTCGAGGGAAGAACAGTGTTGAAGTTCTCAATAATTCTTGCTATCCAATTAAGAGAGAACAAAATCAGTACTCGCTAATCTATTGATTCACATACTACAGTAGTTACAGCTAGCCACATCAAATATGTGCACATGCATATCTCTACCTAATCCTAAGGTTTCTGCGTGATCGCTGATGTTGTTGAGTGACCAAAACTGAACAATTTATGTTGGACTCTGAAGAAGCAAGAATATCTCCGACTACTCCAAGCTCTGGACACTCCTCCCAGTCACTTAAACCTGTTGTTATTGACAAGTGCCCTCGCCCGCCTTTCCCTACTATCACCAGTGAAAACCTCCTCGTCAGGTATTGTATTGCCTCTGTGAAAATATTTTAGAAAGTATTCAGTGTTTTGGAAGAGAGAATTCTGTTCTCATTCATGAAGAAATCATACATATATATACAGGAAAAATACCTAGATAGGAAAGTAAATATCTACCAGCTAAATAAGATATACAGCTAATGTGTTTCCTATTAAACAAGGACGTAATATGCTTATCTAGGAAAGTAAATATCTACCAGCTAAACAAGATATACAGCTAATGTGTTTCCTATTACCCCCTCTCAAGTTGGAGCATGGAGATTACGAATGCCCAACTTGCGAAGAAGAAACTCAAAATGACGACCACCCAATGCTTTAGTAAAGATGTCAGCCAATTGAGAACTAGTGGGAACATAGGTGGGTCTGATAATGCTACTAGGAACTGCATCACGAACAAAATGACAATCGATCTCAATATGTTTGGTGCGCTCATGAAACACTGGATTGGCGGCAATGTGCAAAGCAGCCTGACTATCACAGTATAACTTCACAGGAGCCGAATGAGCGACACCAAGAGCCAACAATAATCCTTTTAGCCATTTCAATTCACAAGTAGTCATATACATGGATCGATACTCTGCTTCAGCAGATGATCGAGAAAAAGTTTATTATTTCTTGGTTTTCCAAGAGATTGGAGAATTGCCCAGTTGAATAAACCAATCGGTTAAGGATCGACGAGTCAGAGGATAACTTGCCCAATCAGAGTCGCACCAAGCAGAAAGATGCAAATCAGTTTGCGAGCTAAGCATAATACCTTGGCCAGGATTCCCTTTCAAGTAACAAACTACCCTCAAAGCTGCCTCCCAATGTTCTTAGCGAGGTTGTTGCATGAACTGAGCTAATACATGCACACAATAAGATAATTCTGGTCGAGTAACCGAAAGATATATGAGTCATCCCACCAATCATCTGTAGCGCTCTGGATCATGCAAAAATTCACCATTGATAATTGCCAAATTATGATTTTGTTCAATCGGGAAAGAAACTGGTTTAGCTCCAAGCAAACCAACTTCTGAAATGATATCCAATGCATATTTTCGTTGACACAAATAAATACCTTCAGAGCTGCGGGCAACTTCAATTCCCAAAAAATACTTCAACACTCCCAAATCCTTCATATGGAAACAACGACTCAAATACTGCTTAAATAATTGAATAGCCATATGATCATTACCGGACACGATAATATCATCAACATAGACAAGAACATTGAGTTGAACCTCATTTTGCTGCAAAGTAAACAGGGAGTAGTCAGAATAGGACTGTCTGAATGGAATAAAATTTCCTTGCTAAATATGGTGGTAGAAAAAATATGGGATGAAATTTAGCAACGAAAATTAAATGTCGTTGCTGAAATAGCAATGGAATCTAATTTTTGTTGCTAAAATAGCAACAGAATCTAAGTTTTATTGCTAAATATGGCTGCAAAAAATTTTTTGGATGAAATTTAGCAACAGAATCTAATTTTCGTTGCTAAATATAGCGACATTTAATGGCGGAAAAATTTTTGGATGAAATTTAACTACAAAATCTAATTTTTGTTGCTAAAATAACAACAAAATTTAATTTCCATTGCTAAATATAGCGGCATTTAATAGCGGAAAATTTTTGGGATGAAATTTAGCAACGGAAATTAAATTTCATTGTTAAAATAGCAACCAAATCTAATTTTCGTTGCTAAAATAGCAACGACTTTTCCTCTCGGTTAAACAATGCAGGGTCAAGCTTTTCGAAACTTTAAGCAGTTAACCATGGTCTTCATCTTGCTTGATCAAAGAATTGGAGAAAGATTGATGTTTAAACAGACTGCTTGAGAACGGTGATGTGGACCCTCACCTTTTGAATGTTGTTGCAGCTATAAAAAGATTGGTGAATCAAGATTGGCAAACTCAATTTGTTTGCATCAGCTGAGGCAAACTTTGCAGGAGATCTCCTAGCCAAGGCAGGCCTGAAGCGGACATCACAATTTATTTAGTTTAATACTCCTCTTATCGTTAATGAGCTCTCATCGTTTGATTGTAACGGGTTATTCTCCTCTCAATTTAAATTTTTGTAATGCTATTTTCGCTTTTCCTCTGTATATAAAAAATTATAAAAATCATTTAAAGCCATCCATGCACAACACAAAAATATCAAAATAGCAACGGAAAAATAGCAACAAAATTCATTCCATTGCTAAATTAGCAACTGAATACATATTCCATTGCTAAAATTGGGTGAAGTTTCAGGGATTTAGCAACGAAATACAAAATGGTTGTATTCCATTGCTAAAAAGGGAGGGAGATTTTAGCGCCAACATATAGCAACAAAAATTAGCAACGGAATAAAATTTTCGTTGCTAAATATGGCGGCAGAAAAAATGTGGGATGAAATTTAGCAATGAAAATTAAATGTTATTGCTAAAATACCAATAGAATCTAAGTTTTGTTGCTAAATATGGCTGCAAAAAAAATTTTGGATGAAATTTAGCAAAGTAATCTAATTTTCATTGCTAAATATCGCGACATTTAATAGCAGGAAATTTTTGGGATGAAATTTAGCAACGAAAATTAAATTTTGTTGCTAAAATAGCAACGAAAATAAGGTTTTATTGCTAAAATAGCAACGAAATCTAAATTTCGTTGCTAAATATGGCTGCAGAAAAAATTTTGGATGAAATTTAGCAATGGAATCTAATTTCGTTGCTAAAATAGCAACGGAATCTAATTTTCTTTGCTAAAATAACAACGAAATCTAATTTCCGTTGCTAAATATAGTGGCATTTAATAGCGAGAAATTTTTGGGATAAAATTTAGCAACGAAAATTAAATTTCGTTGCTAAAATAGCAATGAAATCTAATTTTCGTTTCTAAATATGGCTTCAAAAAAAATTTTGGATGAAATTTAGCAACGAAAATGAAATTCCGTTGCTAAAATAGCAACAAAATCTTATTTCTCTTGCTAAAATAGCAACATAATCTAATTTTTGTTGCTAAATATTGCAGCATTTAATGGCTGGAAATTTTTTGGATGAAATTTAGCAACGAAAATTAAATTTCGTTGCCAAAATAGCATCCAAATCTAATTTTCATTGCTAAAATAGCAGCGACTTTTCCTCTCGGTTAAACAATGCAATGTCAAGCTTTTCGAAACTTTAAGCAGTTAACCAAGGTTTTCATCTTGCTTGATCAAAGAATTGGAGAAAGATTGCTGTTTAAACAGACTGCCTTGAGACAGTTTTGTGATTAACTCAGAACGGTGATGTGGATCATCACCTTTTGAATGTTGTTGCGGCTATAAAAAGATTGGTGAATCAAGATTGGCGAACTCAATTTGTTCACATCAATAGAGGCAAACTTTGCAGCAGATCTCATAGCCAAGGTACGCCTGAAGCAGACATCGCAATTTATTTGGTTTAGTACTCCTCTTGTCATTAACGAGCTCTCATCGTTTGACTGTAGAGGATTATTCTGCTCTCAGTTTAATTTTTTGTAATGCTCTTTTAGCTTTTCCTCTTTGTATAAATAAATTATAAAAATCATTTAAAGCCATCCATACACTACAAGAAAATATCAAATTAGCAATGGAAAAATAGAAACGAAATTCATTCCAATGCTAAATTAGCAACGAAATACAAATTTTGTTGCTATTTAGCAATGGAAAATCAATTCTGCTACTAAAATTGGGTAATGTTTTAGGGATTTAGCAATGAAATACAAAATGCTTGTATTCCATTCCCAAAAAAGGGAGGGAGATTTTAGCGCCAATATATAGCAACGAAAATTAGCAACGAAATAAAATTTTCGTTGCTAAATATGGCGACAGAAAAAATATGGGATGAAATTTAGCAACGAAAATTAAATACCATCATTAAAACAGCAATGAAATAAAATTTTCATTGCTAAAATAGGAACGAAATCTAAGTTCTGTTGCTAAATATGGCTTCAGAAAAAATTTTGGATGAAATATAGCAACCGAATCTAATTTTTGTTGGTAAATATAGCGACGTTTAATAGCAAAAAGTTTTTGGGCAGAAATTTAGCAACGTAAATTAAATTTCGTTGCTAAAATAGCAACGAAAATAAAATTTCGTTTCTAAAATAGCAACAAAATCTAAGTTTCATTGCTGGATATGGCTGCAGAAAAAAATTTGGATGAAATTTAGCAACGAAATCTAATTTTTATTGCTAAAATAGCAACGGAGTCTAATTTTCGTTGCTAAAATAGCAAAGGAATCTAATTTTAGTTGCTAAACATAGCGGCATTTACTAGAGGGAAATTTTTGGGATGAAATATAACAACGATAATTAAATTTCGTTGCTAAAATAGCAAGGGAATCTAATTTTCGTTGCTAAAATAGAAAAGGAATCTAATTTTCGTTGCTAAATATAGCGACATTTAATGGCGGAAAATTTTTGGGATGAAATTTAGCAAGGAAAATTAAATTTCGTTGCTAAGATGGCAATGAAATCTAATTTTCGTTGCTAAATGCGGCTTTAAAAAAATTTTTGGATCAAATTTAGTAACGCAAATTAAATTCCGTTGCTAAATAAAGCGGCGTTTAATGGTAAAAATTTTTTGGGATAAATTCAGCAATGAAAATTAAATTTCGTTGCTAAAATAGCAATGAAATCTAATTTTGGTTGCTAAATATGGCTTTAAAAAATTTTTTTGTATAAAATTTAGCAACAAAATTTATAAATTGTGTGAAGTTTTAGGAATTTAGTAACGGAATACAAAATGGTTGTATTCTGTTGCTAAAAAGGGAGGGAGATTTTAGCGCAAACTTATAGCAATGAAAATTAGCAACAAAATAAAATTTTCGTTGCTAAATATGGCGGCAGAAAAAATATGGGATGAAATTTAGAAACAAAAAATAAATGTCGTTGCTAAAATAGCAACAGAATCTAATTTTCATTGCTAAAATAGCAGCGAAATCTAAGTTCTGTTGCTAAATATGGCTGCAGAAAAAATTTTAGATGAAATTTAGTAACGAAATCTAATTTTCGTTGCTAAATATAGCGACATTTAATGGTGGGAAATTTATGGGATGAAATTTAGCAACGAAAATTAAATTTTGTTCCTAAGATGGCAACAAAATCTAATTTTCGTTGCTAAATGCGGTTTCAAAAAAATTTTTGTATGAAACTTAGCAACGAAAATTAAATTCTATTGCTAAAATAGCAACATAATCTAATTTTTGTTGCTAAAATAGAAATGAAATCTAATTTCCATTGCTAAATATAGCGGTATTTAATAGCGGCAAATTTTTGGCATGAAATTTAGCAACGAAAATTAAATTTCGTTGCTAAAATAGCAACCAAATCTAATTTTTGTTGCTAAAATAGCAACGGCTTTTCCTCTCGGTTAAACAATGCAGGGTCAGGCTTTTTGGAACTTTAAGCAGTTAACCAAGGTCTTCATCTTGCTTGATTAAAGAATTGAAGAAAGATTGATGTTTAAACAGACTGCCTTGAGACAGTTTTGCGATTAACTTAGAACGGTGATGTGGACCCTCACCTTTTGAATGTTGTTGCGGCTATAAAAAGATTGGATAATCAAGATTGGCAAACTCAATTTGTTTGCATCAACAGAGGCAAACTTTGCAGCAAATCTTCTAGCCAAGGCAGGCTTGAAATAGACATTGCAATTTATTTGGTTTAGTACTCCTATCGTTAATGAGATCTTCTCGTTTGAATGTAGAGGGTTATTCTCCTCTCAATTTAATTTTTTTGTAATGCTCTTTTAGATTTTCCTCTTTTTATAAAAAAATTATAAAAATCATTTAAAGCCATCCATACACTACAAGAAAATATCAAATTAGCAATGAAAAAATAGCAACGGAATTCATTCCATTGCTAAATTGGCAACTGAATACAAATTTTATTGCTATTTAGCAACGAAAAATCAATACTGTTGCTAAAATTGGGTAACGTTTAAGGGATTTAGCAACGAAATACAAAATGCTTGTATTCCATTCCTAAAAAGGGAGAGAGATTTTAGCGCCAACATATAGCAACAAAAATTATCAACGGAATAAAATTTTTGTTGCTAAATATGGTGACAGAAAAAATATAGGATGAAATTTAGCAACGAAAATTAAATGCCATCGCTAAAAAAGCAACGAAATCTAATTTTCGTTGCTAAAATAGCAATGAAATCTAAGTTCCATTGCTAAATATGGCTGCAGAAAAAATTTTGGATGAAATATAGCAACCGAATCTAATTTTCGTTGGTAAATATAGCAACATTAAATAGCGGGAAATTTTTGGGATGAAATTTAGCAACGAAAATTAAATTTCATTGCTAAAATAGCAACGAAAATAAAATTTTGTTTCTAAAATAGCAACGGAATCTAAGTTTCGTTGCTAAATATGGCTGCAGAAAAAATTTTGGATGAAATTTAGCAATGGAATCTAATTTCTATTGCTAAAATAGCAATGGAGTCTAATTTTCATTGCTAAAATAGCAACGGAGTCTAATTTTCGTTGCTAAATATGGCAGCAGAAAAAATATGGGATGAAATTTAGAAACGAAAATTAAATATCGTTGCTAAAATAGCAACGAAATATAATTTTCGTTGCTAAAATAACAGCAAAATCAAAGTTCTGTTGCTAAATATGGCTGCAGAAAAAATTTTGGATGAAATTTAGTAACGGAATCTAATTTTTGTCTCTAAATATAGCGACATCTAATGGCAGAAAATTTTTGGGATGAAATTTAGCAACGAAAATTAAATTTCGTTGCTAAGATGGCAACGAAATCTAATTTTCGTTGCTAATTGCGGCTTAAAAAATTTTTTTGTATGAAATTTAGCAACGAAAATTAAATTCTATTGCTAAAATAGTAACAGAATCTAATTTTTGTTGCTAAAATAGCAACGAAATCTAATTTCCATTGCTAAATATAGCGGCATTTAATAGCGAAAAATTTTTGGCATGAAATTTAGCAACGAAAATTAAATTTCGTTGCTAAAATAGCAACCAAATCTAATTTTCGTTGCTAAAATAGCAACGGCTTTTCCTCTCGGTTAAACAATGTAGGGTCAGGCTTTTATGAACTTTAAGCAGTTAACCAAGGTCTTCATCTTGCTTGATCAAAGAATTGGAGAAAGATTGATGTTTAAACAGACTGTCTTGAGAAAGTTTTGCAATTAACTTAGAAGGGTGATGTGGACCCTCACCTTTTGAATGTTGTTGCAGCTATAATAATATTGGTGAATCAAGATTGGCAAACTCAATTTGTTTGCATTAGCAGAGCCGAACTTCGCAGCAGATCTCCTAGCCAAGGCAGGCCTGAAGCAGACATCGCAATTTATTTGGTTTAGTACTCCTCCTATCATTAATGAGCTCTTATCATTTGACTATAGAGGGTTATTCTCCTCTCAATTTAAATTTTTGTAATGCTCTTTTAGCTTTTCCTCTTTATATAAAAAATTATAAAAATCATTTAAAACCATCCATACACAACACGATAATATAAAAATAGCAACGAAAAAATAGCAACAAAATTCATTTCGTTGCTAAATTAGCAACGGAATACCAATTCCATTACTAAAATTGTGTGAAGTTTTAGGGATTTAGCAACGGCATACAAAATGGTTTTATTCCATTGCTAAAAAGGAAGGGTGATTTTAGCGCCAACATATAGCAATGAAAATTAGCAACGGAATAAAATTTTTTTTCCTAAATATGACGGCAGAAAAAATATGCGATGAAATTTAGTAATGAAAATTAAATGTCTTTGCTAAAATAGCAACGGAATCTAATTTTCGTTGCTAAAATAGCAACGGAATCTAAGTTTTGTTGCTAAATATGGCTGCAGAAAAAATTTTGGATGAAATTTAGCAACAGAATCTAATTTTCGTTGCTAAATATAGAGACATTTAATGGTAGGAAATTTTTGGGATGAAATTTAGCAACAAAAATTAAATTTCGTTACTAAGATGGCAACAAAATCTAATTTTCGTTGCTAAATGCGACTTCAAAAAATTTTTTGTATGAAATTTAGCAAAGAAAATTAAATTTTGTTGCTAAAATAGCAATAAAATCTAATTTTTGTTGCTAAAATAGCAACGAAATCTAATTTTCATTTCTAAATATAGCGGCATTTAATAGCGGGAAATTTTTGGGATGAAATTTAGCAACAAAAATTAAATTTCGTTGCTAAAATAGCAACCAAATCTAATTTTCGGTTCTAAAATAGCAATGGTTTATCCTCTCGGTTAAACAATGCAGGGTTAAGCTTTTTGGAACTTTAAGCAGTTAACCAAGGTCTTCATCTTGCTTGATCAAAGAATTGGAGAAAGATTGATGTTTAAACAGACTGCCTTGAGACAGTTTTGCGATTAACTTAGAATAGTGATGTGGACCCTCACCTTTTGAATGTTGTTGCGGCTATAAAAAGATTGGTGAATTAAGATTGACAAATCAATGTTGTTGAATCAGCAGAGGCGAACTTTGCAGTAGATCTCCTAGCCAAGGGAGGCCTGAAGCAGACATCGCAATTTATTTGGTTTAGTACTCCTCCTATCGTTAATGAGCTCTTCTCATTTGACTATAGAGGGTTATTCTCCTCTCAATTTAATTTTTTGTAATGCCCTTTTAGCTTTTCCTCTTTATATAAAAAATTATAAGAATCATTTAAAGCCATCCATACACAACACAAAAATATCAAAACAGCAACGGAAAAATAGCAACAAAATTCATTTCGTTGCTAAATTGGCAATGGAATACCAATTCCATTGCTAAAATTGGGTGAAGTTTTAGGGATTTAGCAATGAAATATAAAATGGTTGCATTCCATTGCTAAAAAGGGGGGGGGGGAGATTTTAGAGACAACATATAGCAATGAAATTAGCAACGCAATAAAATTTCCGTTGCTAAATATGGCAGCAGAAAAAATATGGGATGAAATTTAGCAACAAAAATTAAATGCCATTGCTAAAATAGCAACAAAATCTAAATTTCGTTGCTAAAATAGCAACGGAATCTAAGTTCTATTGCTAAATATGGCTACAGAAAAAATTTTGGATGAAATTTAGCAATGGAATCTAATTTTCGTTGCTAAATATAGTGACATTTAATAGCGAAAAAATTTTGGGATGAAATTTATCAAAGAAAAATAAATTTCGTTGCTAAAATAACAACGAAAATAAAGTTTTGTGGCTAAAATAGCAACGAAATCTAAGTTTCGTTTCTAAATATGGCGGCAGAAAAAATTTTGGATGAAATTTAGCAATGGAATCTAATTTCGCTGCTAAAATATCAACGAAATCTAATTTTCTTCGCTAAAATAGCAACGAAATCTAATTTTCGTTCCTAAATATAGCGGCATTTAATAGCGAAAAATTTTTGGGATGAAATTTAGCAACGAAAATTAAATTCTGTTGCTAAAATAGCTAAGAAATCAAATTTTCGTTGCTAAATGCGGCTTCAAAAATTTTTTTTTATGAAATTTAGAAACGAAAATTAAATTTTCGTTCCTAAAATAGCAAGAAAATTTAATTTTTATTGCTAAAATAGCAACAAAATCTAATTTTCATTGCTAAATATAGTGGCATTTAATAGCGGAAAATTTTTGGGATGAAATTTAGCAACGAAAATTAAATTTCGTTGCTAAAATAGCAACCAAATCTAATTTTCGTTGCTAAAATAGCAACGGCATTTCCTCTCGGTTAAACAATGCAGGGTTAAGCTTTTCGAAACTTTAAGCAGTTAACCAAGGTCTTCATCTTGCTTGATCAACGAATTGGAGAAATATTGATGTTTAAACAGACTGCCTTTTAGCAACAGTTTTGCGATTAACTCAGAATGGTTATGTGGATCCTCACTTTTTGACTGTTGTTGTGGCTATAAAAGGATTGGTGAATCAAGATTGGCGAACTCAATTTGTTCACATCAGCAAAGGCAAATTTTGCAACAGATCTCATAGCCAAGGCAGGACTGAAGCAGACATCGCAATTTGTTTGGTTTCGTACTCCTCTTATCGTTAATGAGCTCTCATCGTTTGACTGTTGAGGGTTATTCTACTCTCAGTTTAATTTTTTGGGATGAAATTTGGCAACGAAAATTAAATTCTGTTGCTAAAAATAGAAATGAAATCTAATTTGTTATTGCTAAATATGGCTTCAAAAAATTTTTGGATGAAATTTAGCAACGAAAATTAAATTTCGTTGCTAAAATAGCAAGGGAATCTAATTTTCATTGCTAAAATAGCAAAGGAATCTAATTTTCGGTGCTAAATATAGTGGCATTTAATAGCAGAAAATTTTTGGGATAAATTTAACAACTAAAATTAAATTTCGTTGTTAATTAAATTCCGTTGCTAAAATAGCAACGAAATCTAATTTTCGTTGCTAAATATGGCTTCAAAAAAATTTATGGATGAAATTTAGCAACGAAAAATCAATTCCGTTGCTAAAATTGTGTGAAGTTTTAGGGATTTAGCAACGGAATACAAAATGGTTGTATTCCATTGCTAAAAAGGGAGGGAGATTTTAGCGCCAACATATAGCAATGAAAATTAGCAACGGAATAAAATTTTCGTTGCTAAATATGGCGGCAGAAAAAATATGGAATGAAATTTAGCAACGAAAATTAAATTTCATTGCTAAGATGGCAACAAAATCTAATTTTCGTTGCTAAATGCGGCTTCAAATTTTTTTTTTATGAAATTTAGGAACGAAAATTAAATTTCGTTGCTAAAATAGCAAGAGAATCTAATTTTTGTTGCTAAAATAGCAACGAAATCTAATTTTCATTGCTAAATATAGCGGCATTTAATAGCGGGAAATTTTTGGGATGAAATTTAGCAACGAAAATTAAATTTTGTTGCTAAAATAGCAACCAAATCTAATTTTCGTTGCTAAAATAGCAACGGCATTTCCTCTCGATTAAACAATGCAGGGTCAATCTTTTCGAAACTTTAAGCAGTTAACCAAGGTCTTCATCTTGCTTGATCAGAGAATTGGAGAAAGATTGATGTTTAAACAGGCTACCTTTTAGCAACAGTTTTGCGATTAACTCAGAACGGTGATGTGGATCCTCACCTTTTGACTATTGTTGTGGCTATAAAAATATTGGTGAATCAAGATTGGCGAACTCAATTTGTTCACATCAGCAGAGGCAAATTTTGCAGCAGATCTCATAGCCAAGGCAGGCCTGAAGCAGACATCGCAATTTGTTTGGTTTCGTACTCCTCTTATCTTTAATGAGCTCTTATCGTTTGACTGTTGAGGGTTATTCTGCTCTCAGTTTAATTTTTTGGGATGCTCTTTTAGCTTTTCGTCTTTATATAAAAAATTATAAAAATCATTTAAAGCCATCCATACACTACAAGAAAATATAAAATTAGCAATGGAAAAATAGCAACGGAATTCATTCCATTGCTAAATTAGCAACGGAATACAAATTTTGTTGCTATTTAGCAACGGAAAATCAATTATGTTGCTAAAATTGGGTAACGTTTTAGGGATTTAGCAATGAAATACAAAATGCTTGTATTCCATTGCTAAAAAGGGAGGGAGATTTTAGCGCCAACATATAGCAACGAAAATTAGTAACGGAATAAAATTTTCGTTGCTAAATATGGCGACAGCAAAAAATATGGGATAAAATTTAGCAACGAAAATTAAATATCGTTGCTAAAATAGGAACGAAATCTAATTTTTGCTGCTAAAATAGCAACGAAATCTAAGTTCTGTTGCTAAATATGGGTACAGAAAAAATTTTGGACGAAATATAGCAACGGAATCTAATTTTCATTGGTAAATATAGGGACATTTTGCGATGAAATTTAGCAACGAAAAATAAATTTTGTTGCTAAAATAGCAACGAAAATAAAATTTTGTTTCTAAAATAGCAACGAAATCTAAGTTTCGTTGCTAAATATGGCTGTAGAAAAACTTTTGGATGAAATTTAGCAACAGAATCTAATTTTCGTTGCTATTTCCATTGCTAAAATAACAACGGAGTCTAATTTTCGTTGCTAAAATAGCAAAGTAATCTAATTTCAGTTGCTAAATATAGCGGCATTTAATAGAAGAAAATTTTTGAGATGAAATTTAGCAACGAAAATTAAATTTCGTTGCTAAAAATAGAAACGAAATCTAATTTTTGTTGCTAAATATGGCTTCAAAAAATTTTTTGATGAAATTTAGCAACAAAAATTAAATTTCCTTGCTAAAATAGCAAGGGAATCTAATTTTCGTTGCTAAAATAGCAAAGGAATCTAATTTTCGGTGCTAAATATAGCGGCATTTAATAGCAGAAAATTTTTGGGATAAATTTAGCAACTAAAATTAAATTTCGTTGCTAAAATAGCAACGAAATCTAATTTTCGTTGCTAAATATGGCTTCAAAATTTTTTTTTGATAAAATTTAGCAACGGAAAATCAATTCCGTTGCTAAAATTGTGTGAAGTTTTAGGGATTTAGCAACGGAATACAAAATGGTTGTATTCCATTGCTAAAAAGGGAGGGAGATTTTAGCGCCAACATATAGCAATGAAAATTAGCAACGGAATAAAATTTTAGTTGCTAAATATGGTGGAAGAAAAAATATGGGATGAAATTTAGCAACGAAAATTGAATTACATTGCTAAGATGGCAACGAAATCTAATTTTCATTGCTAAATGCGGCTTCAAAAATTTTTTTTTATGAAATTTAGGAACGAAAATTAAATTTCGTTGCTAAAATAGCAAGAGAATCTAATTTTTGTTGCTAAAATAGCAATGAAATCTAATTTTCATTGCTAAATATAGCGGCATTTAATAGCGAAAAATTTTTGGGATGAAATTTAGCAACGAAAATTAAATTTCGTTGCTAAAATAGCAACCAAATCTAATTTTCGTTGCTAAATAGCAACGGCATTTCCTCTCGGTTAAACAATGCAGGGTCAAGCTTTTCGAAACTTTAAGCAGTTAACCAAGGTCTTCATCTTGCTTGATCAAAGAATTGGAGAAAGATTGATGTTTAAACAGACTGCCTTTTGACAACAGTTTTGCGATTAACTCAGAACGGTGATGTGGATCCTTACCTTTTAACTATTGTTGTGGCTATAAAAAGATTGGTGAATCAAGATTGGCGAACTCAATTTGTTCACATCAGCAGAGGAAAATTTTGCAGCAGATCTTATAGCCAAGGCAGGCTTGAAGCAGACATCGTAATTTGTTTGGTTTTGTACTCCTCTTATCGTTAATGAGCTCTCATCGTTTGACTGTTGAGGGTTATTCTGCTCTTAGTTTAATTTTTTGTGTTGAAATTTAGCAACGAAAATTAAATTCCGTTGCTAAAAATAGAAACAAAATCTAATTTTTGTTGCTAAATATGGCTTAAAAAAATTTTTGGATGAAATTTAGCAACGAAAATTAAATTTTGTTGCTAAAATAGCAAGGGAATCGAATTTTCTTTGCTAAAATAGCAAAGGAATCTAATTTTTGGTGCTAAATATAGCGGCATTTAATAGGAGAAAATTTTTGGGATAAATTTAGCAACTAAAATTAAATTCAGTTGCTAAATATGGCTTCAAAAAAAATTTTGGATGAAATTTAGCAACGAAAAATCAATTTCGTTGCTAAAATTTTGTGAAGTTTTAGGGATTTAGCAACGGAATACAAAATGGTTGTATTCCATTGCTAAAAAGAGAGGGAGATTTTAGCGCCAACATATAGCAATGAAAATTAGCAACGGAATAAAATTTTTGTTGCTAAATATGGCGGCAGAAAAAATTTGGGATGAAATTTAGCAACGCAAATTAAATTTCATTGCTAAGATGGCAACGAAATCTAATTTTTGTGCTAAATACGGCTTCAAAATATTTTTTTATGAAATTTAGTAACGAAAATTAAATTTCGTTGCTAAAATAGCAAGAGAATCTAATTTTTGTTGCTAAAATCGCAACGAAATCTAATTTTCATTGCTAAATATAGCGACATTTAATAGCTGGAAATTTTTGGGATGAAATTTAGCAACGAAAATTAAATTTCGTTGCTAAAATAGCAACCAAATCTAATTTCCGTTGCTAAAATAGCAACGGCATTTCCTCTCGGTTAAACAATGCAGGGTCAAGCTTTTCAAAACTTTAAGCAGTTAACCAAGGTCTTCATCTTGATTGATTAAAGAATTGGAGAAAGATTGATGTTTAAACAGACTGCCTTTTAGCAACTTTTTTGCAATTAACTTAGAACGGTGATGTGGACCCTCACCTTTTGAATGTTGTTGTGGCTATAAAAAGATTGGTGAATCAAGATTGGCAAACTCAATTTGTTTGCATCAGCAGAGGTGAACTTTGTAGCAGATCTCCTATCCAAGGCAGGCATGAAGCAAACATCGCAATTTATTTGGTTTAGTACTCCTCCTATCGTTAATGAGCTCTTATCATTTGACTGTAGAGGGTTATTCTCCTCTCAATTTAATTTTTTGTAATGCTCTTTTAGCTTTTCTTCTTTATATAAAAAATTATAAAAATCATTGAAAGCCATCCATACGCAATATGAAAATATCAAAAGAGCAACGGAAAAATAGCAACAAAATTCATTCCGCTGCTAAATTAGCAACGGAATACTAATTCCTTTGTGGGTAAAGTTTTAGGAATTTAGCAATGAAATACAAAATGGTTGTATTCAATTTCTAAAAAGGGAGGGAGATTTTAGCACCAACATATAGCAACGAAATTTAGCAACGGAATAAAATTTTCATTGCTAAATATGGCGGCAGAAAAAATATGGGATGAAATTTAGCAACGGAAATTAAATGCCGTTGCTAAAATAGCTGTGGAATCTAATTTTCATTGCTAAAATAGCAACGGAATCTAAGTTCTGTTGCTAAATATGGCTGTAAAAAAAATTTTGGATTAAATTCAGCAATGAAATCTAATTTTCATTGCTAAATATAGTGACATTTAATAGCGGAAAATTTTTGGGATGAAATTTAGCGACGAAAATTATATTTCGTTGATAAAATAGCAACGAAAATAAAGTTTCGCTGCTAAAATAGCAACGAAATCTAAGTTTCGTTGCTAAATATGGCTGCAGAAAAAATTTTGGATGAAATTTAGCAAATGGAATCTAATTTCATTACTAAAATAACAACGAAATCTAATTTTCGTTGCTAAAATAGCAACGGAATCTAATTTCCGTTGCTAAATATAGCGGGAAATTTTTGGGATGAAATTTAGCAACGAAAATTAAATTCCGTTTCAAAAATAGCAACGGAATCTAATTTTCTTTGCTAAATATGGCTGCAGAAAAAATTTTGCATGAAATTTAGCAACGGAATCTAATTTCTGTTGCTCAAATAGTAACAAATTCTAATTTTCATTGCTAAAATAGCAAAGGAATCTAATTTCAGTTGCTAAATATAGGGGCATTTAATAGTGGGAAATTTTTGGGATGAAATTTAGCAACGAAAATTAAATTTCTTTGCTAAAATAGAAACGAAATCTAATTTTTGTGGCTAAATATGGCTTCAAAAAATTTTTGGATGAAATTTAGCAAGGAAAATTAAATTTCGTTGCTAAAATAGCAATGGAATCTAATTTCGTTGCTAAAATAGCAACGAAATCTAATTTTCGATGCTAAAATAGCAACAGAATCTAAATTCCGTTGCTAAATATAGCGGAAAATTTTTGGGATGAAATTTAGCAATGAAAATTAAATTTTGTTGCTAAAATAGCAAAGAAATCTAATTTTCGTTGCTAAATATGGCTTCAAAAAAATTTTTGATTTAAATTTAGTAACAAAAATTAAATTCCGTCGCAAAAACAGCAACATAATCTAATTTTTGTTGTTAAAATAGCAACAAAATCTAATTTTCGTTGCTAAATATAGCGACATTTAATGGCGGGAAATTTTTTGGATGAAATTTAGCAACAAAAATTAAATTTTGTTGCTAAAATAGCATCCAAATCTAATTTTCATTGCTAAAATAGCAACGATTTTTCCTCTCAGTTAAACAATGCAGGGTCAAGGTTTTCGAAACTTTAAGCAGTTAACAAAGGTTTTCATCTTGCTAGATCAAAGAATTGGAGAAAGATTGTTGTTTAAACAGACTGCCTTGACTCAGTTTTGCGATTAACTCAAAACGGTGATGTGGATCCTCACCTTTTGACTGTTGTTGTGGCTATAAAAAGATTGGTGAATCAAGATTGGCGAACTCAATTTGTTCACATTAGCAGAGGCAAATTTTGTAGCAGATCTCATAGCCAAGGCAGGCCTGAAGCAGACATCGCAATTTGTTTGGTTTCGTACTCCTCTTATCGTTAATGAGCTCTCATCGTTTGACTGTTGAGGGTTATTCTGCTCTCAGTTTAATTTTTTGTAATGCTCTTTTAGCTTTTTGTCTTTATATAAAAAATTATAAAAATCATTTAAAGCCATCCATACACTACAAGAAAATATCAAATTAGCAATGGAAAAATAGCAACGAAATTCATTCCATTTCTAAATTAGCAACTGAATACAAATTTTGTTGTTATTTAGCAACGGAAAATCAATTATGTTGCTAAAATTGGGTAACGTTTTAGGGATTTAGCAATGAAATACAAAATGCTTGTATTCCATTGCTAAAAAGGGAGGGAGATTTTAGCGCCAACATATAGCAACGAAAATTAGCAACGGAATAAAATTTTCTTTGCTAAATATGGCGACAGCAAAAAATATGGGATGAAATTTAGCAACAAAAATTAAATATCATTGCTAAAATAGCAATGAAATCTAATTTCCGTTGCTAAAATAGCAATGAAATCTAAGTTCTGTTGCTAAATATGGGTGCAGAAAAAATTTTGGATGAAATATAGCAGCGAAATCTAATTTTCATTGGTAAATATAGGGACTTTTAATAGCGGAAAATTTTTGCGATGAAATTTAGCAACGAAAATTAAATTTTGTTACTAAAATAGCAACGAAAATAAAATTTCGTTTCTAAAATAGCAACGAAATCTAAGTTTCATTGCTAAATATGGCTGTAGAAAAAATTTTGGATGAAATTTAGCAACGTAATCTAATTTTCGTTGCTAAAATAGCAACGGAGTCTAATTTTCGTTGCTAAAATAGCAAAGTAATATAATTTCAGTTGCTAAATATAGCGGCATTTCATAGCCGAAAATTTTTGGGATGAAATTTAGCAACGAAAATTAAATTCCATTGCTAAAAATAGAAACAAAATCTAATTTTTGTTGCTAAATATGGCTTCAAAAAATTTTTGGATGAAATTTAGCAACGAAAATTAAATTTCGTTGCTAAAATAGCAAGGGAATCTAATTTTCGTTGCTAAAATAGCAAAGGAATCTAATCTCTGGTGCTAAATATAGCGGCATTTAATAGCAGAAAATTTTTGGGATAATTTTAGCAACTAAAATTAAATTCAATTGCTAAAATAGCAACGAAATCTAATTTTCGTTGCTAAATATGGCTTTAAAATTTTTTTTAACGGAAAATCAATTCAGTGACTAAAATTGTGTGAAGTTTTAGGGATTTAGCAACGGAATACAAAATGGTTGTATTCCATTGCTAAAAAGGGAGGGAGATTTTAGCACCAACATAAAGCAATGAAAATTAGCAACGGAATAAAATTTTCGTTGCTAAACATAGCGGCAGAAAAAATATGGGATGAAATTTAGCAACAAAAATTAAATGTCGTTGCTAAAATAGCAACGAAATCTAATTTTCGTTGCTAAAATAGCAAAGAAATTTAAGTTTTGTTGCTAAATATGGCTGCATAAAAAATTTTGGATGAAATTTAGCAACAAAATCAAATTTTCGTTTCTAAATATAGCGATATTTAATGGCGGGAAATTTTTGGGATTAAATTTAGCAACGAAAATTAAATTTCGTTGCTAAGATGACAACGAAATCTAATTTCCGTTGCTAAATACGGCTTCAAAAATTTTTTTTTATGAAATTTAAATTTTGTTGCTAAAATAGCAACATAATAAAATTTGTGTTGCTAAAATAGCAACGAAATCTAATTTCCATTGCTAAATATAGCGGTATTTAATAGCGGAAAATTTTTGTGATGAAATTTAGCAACGAAAATTAAATATCTTTGCTAAAATAGCAACGAAATCTAATTTCCGTTGCTAAAATAGCAACGAAATCTAAGTTCTGTTGCTAAACATGGGTGCAGAAAAAATTTTGGATGAAATATAGCAACGAAATCTAATTTTCATTGGTAAATATAGGGACATTTAATAGCGGAAATTTTTTGCGATGAAATTTAGCAACGAAAATTAAATTTTGTTGCTAAAATAGCAATGAAAATAAAATTTTGTTTCTAAAATAGCAACGAAATCTAAGTTTCGTTGCAAAATATGGCTGTAGAAAAAATTTTGGATGAAATTTAGCAACAGAATCAAATTTTCGTTTCTAAAATAGCAATGGAGTCTAATTTTCGTTGCTAAAATAGCGAAGTAATCTAATTTCAGTTGCTAAATTTCTTCCAAAATTTTTTCTGCAGCCATATTTAGCAACATAACTTAGATTTCGTTGCTATTTTAGCAACGAAAATTAGATTCCGTTGCTATTTTAGCAATGGAATTTTATTTCCATTGCTAAATTTCATCCCATATTTTTTCTGCCGCTATATTTAGCAACGAAAATTTTATTCCGTTGCTAATTTTCGTTGCTATATGTTGGCGCTAAAATCTCCCTTCCTTTTTAGCAATGGAATACAACCATTTTGTATTTCGTTGCTAAATCCCTAAAACTTCACCCAATTTTAGCAATGGAATTGGTATTCCGTTGCTAATTTAGCAACGAAATGAATTTTGTTGCTATTTTTTCGTTGTTGTTTTGATATTTTCTTGTCGTGTATGGATGGCTTTAAATGATTTTTATAATTTTTTATATAAAGAGGAAAAGCTAAAACAGCATTACAAAAAATTAAATTGAGAGGAGAATAACCCTCTACGGTCAAACAATAAGAGCTCATTAACGATAGAAGTAGTACTAAACAAAATAAATTGCGATGTCTGCTACAGGCCTGCCTTGGCTAGGAGATTTGCTGCAAAGTTTGCCTCTGCTAATGCAAACAAATTGAGTTTGCCAATCTTGATTCACCAATCTTTTTATAGCCGCAACAACATTCAAAAGGTGAGGGTCGACATCACCATTCTAAGTTAATTACAAAACTATCTCAAGGTAGTCTGTTTAAACAACAATCTTTCTCCAATTCTTTGATCAAGCAAGATGAAGACCTTGGTTAACTGATTAAAGTTCCAAAAAGCTTGACCCTGCATTGTTTAACCGAGAGGAAAAGCCGTTGCTATTTTAGCAACGGAAATTAGATTTGGTTGCTATTTTAGCAACGAAATTTAATTTCCGTTGCTAAATTTCATCCCAAAAATTTTTTGCTATTAAATGCTGCTATATTTAGCAATGGAAATTAGATTCCGTTGCTATTTTAGCAACAAAAATTAGATTATGTTGCTATTTTATCAATGAAATTTAATTTTCGTTGCTAAATTTCATACAAAATTTTTTTTGAAGCCTTATTTAGCAACGAAAATTAGATTTCGTTGCCATCTTAGCAACGAAATTTAATTTTCGTTGCTAAATTTCATCCCAAAAATTTCCTGCCATTAAATGTTGCTATATTTAGCAACGAAAATTAGATTTCGTTGCTAAATTTCATCCAAAATTTGTTCTGCAACGATATTTAGCAACATAACTTAAATTCTGTTGCTATTTTAGCATTGGAAATTAGATTTTGTTGCTATTTTAGCAACAACATTTAATTGTCGTTGCTAAATTTCATCCCATATTTTTTCTACCGCCATATTTAGCAACGAAAATTTTATTCCGTTGCTAATTTTCGTTGCTATATGTTAGAGCTAAAATCTCCCTCCCTTTTTAGCAATGGAATACAACTATTTTGTATTTCGTTGCTAAATCCCTAAAACTTCATCCAATTTTAGCAATGGAATTGGTATTTCGTTGCTAATTTAGCAACAGAATGAATTTTGTTGCTATTTTTCCATTGTTGTTTTGATATTTTCTTGTCATGTATGGATGGCTTTAAATGATTTTTATAATTTTTTATATAAAGAGGAAAAGCTAAAAGAGCATTACAAAAAATTAAATTGAGAGGAGAATAACCCTCTACGGTCAAACAATAAGAGCTCATTAACGATAGAAGGAGTACTAAACCAAATAAATTGCGATGTCTGCTACAGGACTGCCTTGGCTAGGAGATTTGCTGCAAAGTTTGTCTCTGCTGTTGCAAACAAATTGAGTTTGCCAATCTTGATTCACCAATCTTTTTATAGCCGCAACAACATTCAAAAGGTGAGGGTCTGCATCACCGTTCTAAGTTAATTGCAAAACTATCTCAAGGCAGTCTGTTTAAACATCAATCTTTCTTCAATTCTTTGATCAAGCAAGATGAAGACCTTGGTTAACTGCTTAAAGTTCCGAAAAGCTTGACCCTGCATTGTTTAACCGAGAGGAAAAGCCGTTGCTATTTTAGCAACGGAAATTAGATTTGGTTGCTATTTTAGTAACGAAATTTAATTTCCGTTGCTAAATTTCATCCCAAAAATTTTCCGCTATTAAATGCCGCTATATTTAGCAATGGAAATTAGATTCCGTTGCTATTTTAGCAACAAAAATTAGATTCTGTTGCTATTTTATCAACGAAATTTAATTTTCGTTGTTAAATTTCATACAAAAAGTTTTTTGAAGCCGTATTTAGCAACGGAAATTAGATTTCGTTGCCATCTTAGCAACGAAATTTAATTTTCGTTGCTAAATTTCATCCCAAAAATTTCCCGCCATTAAATGTCGCTATATTTAGCAACGAAAATTAGATTTCGTTGCTAAATTTCATCCAAAATTTTTTCTGCAACCATATTTAGCAACAGAACTTAAATTCCGTTGCTATTTTAGCAACGAAAATTAGATTTCATTGCTATTTTAGCAATGACATTTAATTGTCGTTGCTAAATTTCATCCCATATTTTTTTTGCCGCCATATTTAGCAATGAAAATTCTATTCCGTTGCTAATTTTCGTTGCTATATGTTGGCGCTAAAATCTCCCTCCCTTTTTAGCAATGGAATACAACCATTTTGTATTTCGTTGCTAAATCCCTAAAACTTCACCCAATTTTAGCAATGGAATTGGTATTTCGTTGCTAATTTAGCAACAAAATGAATTTTGTTGCTATTTTTCCGTTGTTGTTTTGATATTTTCTTGTCGTGTATGGATGACTTTAAATGATTTTTATAATTTTTTATATAAAGAGGAAAAGCTAAAAGAGCATTACAAAAAATTAAATTGAGAGGAGAATAACCCTCTACAGTCAAACAATAAGAGCTCATTAACGATAGGAGGAGTACTAAACCAAATAAATTGCGATGTCTGCTACAGGCCTGCCTTGGCTAGGAGATTTGCTACAAAGTTTGCCTCTACTGTTGCAAACAAATTGAGTTTGCCAATCTTGATTCACCAATCTTTTTATAGTCGCAACAACATTCAAAAGGTGAGGGTCCACATCACTGTTCTAAGTTAATCGCAAAACTGTCTCAAGGCAGTCTGTTTAAACAGCAATCTTTCTCTAATTCTTTGATCAAGCAAGATGAAAAGCTTGGTTAATTGCTTAAAGTTCCAAAAAGCTTGACCCTACATTGTTTAACCAAGAGGAAAAGCCGTTGTTATTTTAGCAACGTAAATTAGATTTGGTTTCTATTTTAGCAACGAAATTTAATTTTCGTAGCTAAATTTCATCCCAAAAATTTTCCATTATTAAATGCCGCTATATTTAGCAATGGAAATTAGTTCCGCTGCTATTTTAGCAACAAAAATTTGATTCTGTTGCTATTTTAGCAACGAAATTTAATTTTCGTTGCTAAATTTCATACAAAAAATTTTTTGAAGCCGTATTTAGCAATGGAAATTAAATTTCATCCCAAAAATTTCCCGCCATTAAATATCGCTATATTTAGCAACAAAAATTAGATTTCGTTGCTAAATTTCATCCAAAATTTTTTCTATAGCCATATTTAGCAACAGAACTTAAATTTCGTTACTATTTTAGCAGCGGAAATTAGATTTCGTTGCTATTTTAGCAATGACATTTAATTTTCGTTGCTAAATTTCATCCCATATTTTTTCTGCCGCCATATTTAGCAACAAAAATTTTATTCCGTTGCTAATTTTCATTGCTATATGTTGGCGCTAAAATCTCCCCCCTTTTTAGCAATGGAATACAACCATTTTGTATTTCGTTGCTAAATCTCTAAAACTTCACACAATTTTAGCAACGAAATTGATTTTTCGTTGCTAAATTTCATCCAAAAATTTTTTTGAAGCCATATTTAGCAACGAAAATTAGATTTCGTTGCTATTTAGCAACGGAATTTAATTTTAGTTGCTAAATTTATCACAAAAATTTTTTGCTATTAAATGCCGCTATATTTAGCACCGAAAATTAGATTCCTTTGCTATTTTAGCAACGAAAATTAGATTTCCTTGCTATTTTTGCAACAAAATTTAATTTTCGTTGCTAAATTTCATCAAAAATATTTTTGAAGCCATATTTAGCAACACAAATTAGATTTCGTTTCTATTTTTAGCAACTGAATTTAATTTTCGTTGCTAAATTTCATCCTAAAAATTTCCGGCTATTAATAGCAAAAAATTTTTGGGGTGAAATTTAGTAACGAAAATTAAATTTCGTTTATAAAATAACAACGAAAATAAAGTTTTGTTGCTAAAATACCAACGAAATCTAAGTTTCGTTGATAAATATGGGTGAAAAAAAAATTTTGGATGAAATTTAGCAATGGAATCTAATTTCGTTGCTAAAATAGCAACGAAATCTAATTTTCGTTGCTAAATATAGCGGAAAATTTTTGGGATGAAATTTAGCAACGAAAATTAAATTCTGTTGCTAAAATAGAAACGAAATCTAATTTTCGTTGCTAAATATGGCTTCAAAAATTTTTTGGATGAAATTTAGCAACGAAAATTAAATTTCGTTGGTAAAATAGCAACAGAATCTAATTTTTATTGCTAAAATAGCAACAAAATCTAATTTTCGTTGCTAAATATAGCGGCATTTAATGGCGGTAAATTTTTTGGATGAAATTTAGTAACGAAAATTAAATTTCATTGCTAAAATAGCATCTAAATCTAATTTCCATTGCTAAAATAGCAAATGCAGGGTCAAGCTTTTCGGAACTTTAAACAGCTAACCAAGGTTTTCATCTTGCTTGATTAAAGAATCAGAGAAAGATTATTATTTAAACAGACTGCCTTGAGACAATTTTACGATTAACTCAGAACGGTGATGTGGATCCTTACCTTTTCAATGTTGTTACGGCTATAAAAAGATTGGTGAATCAAGATTGGCGAACTCAATTTGTTCACATCAACAGAGGAAAATTTTGCAGCAGATCTCATAGCCAAGGTAGGCCTGAAGCAGACATCGCAATTTATTTGGTTTCGTACTCCTCTTATCGTTAATGAGCTCTCATCGTTTGACTGTAGAGGGTTATTTTGCTCTCAGTTTGATTTTTTTTAATGCTCCTTTAGCTTTTCCTCTTTATATAAAAAATTATAAAAATCATTTAAAGCCATCCATACACTACAAGAAAATATCAAATTACCAATGGAAAAATAGCAACGGAATTCATTCCATTGCTAAATTAGCAACGAAATACAAATTTTGTTGCTATTTAGCAACGGAAAATCAATTACATTGCTAAAATTGGGTAACGTTTTAGGGATTTAGCAACGGTATACAAAATGGTTTTATTCCATTGCTAAAAAGGGAGGGAGATTTTAGCGCCAACATATAGCAACGAAAATTAGCAACGGAATAAAATTTTTTTTGCTAAATATGACGGTAGAAAAAATATGGGATGAAATTTAGCAACGAAAATTAAAATTCGTTGCTAAAATAGCAACGAAATCTAATTTTCGTTGCAAAAATTGCAACAGAATCTAAGTTCAGCTGCTAAATATGGCTGCAGAAAAAATTTTGGATGAAATTTAGCAACAGAATCTAAATTTCATTGCTAAATATAGCGATATTTAATAGCGAGAAATTTTTGAGATGAAATTTAGCAACGAAAATAAAATTTCGTTGCTAAAATAGCAAGGAAATCTAAGTTTCGTTGCTAAATATGGCTGTAATCTAATTTTCGTTGCTAAAATGGCAACAGAATCTAATTTTCGTTGCTAAAATAGCAAAGCAATCTAATTTTCGTTGCTAAATATAGCGGCATTTAATAGCGGGAAATTTTTGGGATGAAATTTAGCAACAAAAATTAAATACTGTTGCTAAAATAGCTACGAAATCTAATTTTAGTTGCTAAATATGGGTTCAAAAAATTTTTTGGATGAAATTTAGCAACAAAAATTAAATTTCGTTGCTAAAATAGCAACAAAATCTAATTTCTATTGCTAAAATAGCAACGAAATCTAATTTTCATTGCTAAATATAGCGCATTTAATAGCAAAAAATTTATGGGATGAAATTTAGCAATGAAAATTAAATTTCATTGCTAAAATAGCAACCAAATCTAATTTCCGTTGCTAAAATAACATTGGCTTTTCCTCTCGGTTAAACAATGTAGGGTCAAGCTTTTCGAAACTTTAAGCAGTTAACCAAGGTCTTCATCTTGCTTGATCAAAGAATTTGAGAAATATTACTGTTTAAACATACTGCCTTGAGATAGTTTTGCGATTAACTCAAAACGGTGATGTGGATCATCACCTTTTGAATGTTGTTGTGGCTATAAAAAGATTGGTGAATCAAGATTGGCAAACTCAATTTGTTCACATCAGCAGAGGCAAATTTTGCAGCAAATCTCATAGCCAAGGTAGGCCTGAAGCAAACATCGCAATTTATTTGGTTTAGTATTCCTCTTATCGTTAATGAGCTCTAATCATTTGACTGTAGAGGGTTATTCTCCTCTCAGTTTGATTTTTTGTAATGCTCTTTTAGCTTTTCCTCTTTATATAAAAAATTATAAAAATCATTTAAAGCCATCCATACACTACAAGAAAATATCAAATTACCAATGGAAAAATAGCAACGGAATTCATTCCATTGCTAAATTAGCAACGAAATACAAATTTTGTTGCTATTTAGCAACGGAAAATCAATTACATTGCTAAAATTGGGTAACGTTTTAGGGATTTAGCAACGGTATACAAAATGGTTTTATTCCATTGCTAAAAAGGGAGGGAGATTTTAGCGCCAACATATAGCAACGAAAATTAGCAACGGAATAAAATTTTTTTTGCTAAATATGGCGGTAGAAAAAATATGGGATGAAATTTAGCAACGAAAATTAAAAGTCGTTGCTAAAATAGCAACGAAATCTAATTTTCGTTGCAAAAATTGCAACAGAATCTAAGTTCAGCTGCTAAATATGGCTGCAGAAAAAATTTTGGATGAAATTTAGCAACAGAATCTAAATTTCATTGCTAAATATAGCGATATTTAATAGCGAGAAATTTTTGAGATGAAATTTAGCAACGAAAATAAAATTTCGTTGCTAAAATAGCAAGGAAATCTAAGTTTCGTTGCTAAATATGGCTGTAATCTAATTTTCGTTGCTAAAATGGCAACAGAATCTAATTTTCGTTGCTAAAATAGCAAAGCAATCTAATTTTCGTTGCTAAATATAGCGGCATTTAATAGCGGGAAATTTTTGGGATGAAATTTAGCAACAAAAATTAAATACTGTTGCTAAAATAGCTACGAAATCTAATTTTAGTTGCTAAATATGGGTTCAAAAAATTTTTTGGATGAAATTTAGCAACAAAAATTAAATTTCGTTGCTAAAATAGCAACAAAATCTAATTTCTATTGCTAAAATAGCAACGAAATCTAATTTTCATTGCTAAATATAGCGCATTTAATAGCAAAAAATTTTTGGGATGAAATTTAGCAATGAAAATTAAATTTCATTGCTAAAATAGCAACCAAATCTAATTTCCGTTGCTAAAATAACATTGGCTTTTCCTCTCGGTTAAACAATGTAGGGTCAAGCTTTTCGAAACTTTAAGCAGTTAACCAAGGTCTTCATCTTGCTTGATCAAAGAATTTGAGAAATATTACTGTTTAAACATACTGCCTTGAGATAGTTTTGCGATTAACTCAAAACGGTGATGTGGATCCTCACCTTTTGAATGTTGTTGTGGCTATAAAAAGATTGGTGAATCAAGATTGGCAAACTCAATTTGTTCACATCAGCAGAGGCAAATTTTGCAGCAAATCTCATAGCCAAGGTAGGCCTGAAGCAAACATCGCAATTTATTTGGTTTAGTATTCCTCTTATCGTTAATGAGCTCTAATCATTTGACTGTAGAGGGTTATTCTCCTCTCAGTTTGATTTTTTGTAATGCTCTTTTAGCTTTTCCTCTTTATATAAAAATCATTTAAAGCCATCCATACACTACAAGAAAATATCAAATTAGCAATGAAAAAATAGCAATGGAATTCATTCCGTTGCTAAATTAGCAACGAAATACAAATTTAATTGCTATTTAGCAAAGGAAAAACAATTCTGTTGCTAAAATTGGGCCAAGTTTTAGGGATTTAGCAACGGAATACAAAATGGTTGTATTCCATTGCTAAAAAGCAAGGGAGATTTTCGCGCCAACATATAGCAACGATAATTAGCAACGGAATAAAATTTATGTTGCTAAATTTGGCGGCAAAACAAATATGGGATGAAATTTAGCAATGAAAATTAAATGCCATTGCTTAAATAGGAACGAAATCTAATCTTCGTTGCTAAAAGAGCAATGAAATCTAAGTTATGTTGCTAAATATGGCTGCAAAAAAAATTTTGGATGAAATTTAGCAACAAAATCTAATTTTCGTTGCTTAATATAGCGACATTTAATAGCGGGAAATTTTTTGATGAAATTTAGCAATGAAAATTAAATTTTGTTGCTAAAATAGCAATGAAAATAAAATTTCGTTGCTAAAATAGCAACAGAATCTAAGTTTCATTGCTAAATATGGCTGCAGAAAAAATTTTGGATGAAATTTAGCAACAGAATCTAATTTTAGTTGCTAAAATAGCAACGAAATCTAATTTTCGTTGCTAAAAAGCAAAGGAATCTACTTTTTGTTGCTAAATATAGCAACATTTAATAGCGGGAAATTTTTGGGATGAAATTTAGCAACAAAATTTAAATACCGTTGCTAAAATAGCAACGAAATCTAATTTTCGTTGCTAAATATGGCTTCAAAAAAATTTTTGGATGAAATTTAGCAATGAAAATTAAATTATGTTGCTAAAATAGCAACAGAATCTAATTTCTGTTGCTAAAATAGCAACAGAATCTAATTTCCGTTGCTAAATATAATGGCATTTAATAGTGGAAAATTTTTGGGATGAAATTTAGCAACGGAAATTAAATTTCGTTGCTAAAATAGCAAATAAATCTAATTTTCGTTGCTAAAATAGCAATGGCTTTTCCTCTCGGTAAAACAATGTAGGTTCAAGCTTTTTGAAACTTTAAGCAATTAACCAAGGCCTTCATCTTTCTTGATCAAAGAATTGGAGAAAGATTGTTGTTTAAACAGACTGCCTTGAGACAGTTTTGCGATTAACTCAGAATAGTATTATTAAGAAAGATTTTTGAAGAATATTGTGATTGTGATGTGATAATAAAAAATGAGTGGCAAAAACAAAATAAGACAGAAAGGTTATCATTCAAAATACTTCAATTGGTACATGCAAAAAATAGGCCAATTTCGCTACTTTTTTCTCAATTTCTTATGGAGTCAAATTCCCATCAGTACGAGTTAAAGGAATAGCCCCCCACCCCTTGATTTCAATATAAAAGACACACCGAGCATAAATACCCTCTTTGACTTCTTTTCTAATAGACTGAATATCTTTCATAAGGAATTGAAGTAAGATGCAACGATTTTTTCTAGGAAATCCCCAACGAAAAATACACACTATTCCTTCTTTTCTATCGAATCGATCATAACCACTACATACATTCCACAAAATTGTGCACCACAAATAAGAACTAATAAATAGACCAATGATCCCATAGAAAGACATCACGATCCCTTATGGAAAAAAAATTATTTGCTGAGATGGAAATAAAGATATCAAATTTTTGCCAATATAACTAGAAATTCCAACCAATAAAAAACCCAATGAACCTAAAAAAAATATAAAGGCCTAACAGAAATTACTTGTTTTTCGAGACCCTGCTATAAGTTCTATCCATATACGTTCAGATCGCTAAATCATACTAGATCCAATTGCTTTTTATTTGAAGTGGAAGACTAGCTTAAATGAATTTGACTTTCTGTTTTTTTTGTTTCCGAAGTAACTTTCATCAACTCGCACTATTCTGATGTGAATCTTTAGGAGGAATTCATCGAATTTGTTAGATTAAAAAAGTAGCCCCATTATATGATCCCCTATCTACACATATATAAAAACATTGGCTTTGCATTTATTTCAGGCATACGCCACAACCTCCATTTATTTTCAAATAGCTCATTTACTCATATATAATATTTACGTCTGCATAAGAACCCTTTCATTTTTCATTTATGTTTGAGGAACGCTGCCAGCATGTTATATCATATTATACTAAATGGATATCTGTATTATGATCCAAGTGTAAGTCTTGAAAAAATAAATAAATGAAATCTACTACCATCAGACCTAATCGAATCTAAAAAATCTTGTTTTTTTGAACATGAAGAGATAAAGAAGCCATTGCAATTGCCGAAAATACTAAGCCCACTAAAGGCACAAAAATGAAGGGTAAATTGTTGAGAATTGTCATAGAATGGGCACCTCGATTTAATATTTGTAACTGTTATTTATTCTTCTAATAATTAATTAATATATTAATATAATATTATATTAACTTTCTATTATTCTGATATATTTTCTATTAATTAATTATTAGTATTAGTAATTTTTTTATTAGTAATTTTTAGAAAGATATCTTATAATCATTAAAATTCATATATAATAGAATTATACTAAGTATATCTATATATAATTAGAATAAAATAAAGTGCAAAGAGTGTAGAAGTAATTAAATGACTTATTCATATTTCTACATGAAATATATATGATAATCAATTTATTTGTTATTCGTCTTTATATTCTCTTTTTTTCTTGTCTTATAACGTTGTTTTTAATTTTACTTTTTTAATAATAAAAAAAGAATTTAACTAATTTCAATTTAATTAACTAATTTCATTAAGTTAAGGCTCTACTTGATTTAGGAAAGAAATTGTAGAGCTGAAGTAACTCATTCAGAACGCCTTTTAAAAGATTACGTGGTACGATTGGATCGAATAAGCCCTCATGGAATAAAAATTCGGCCGATTGTGAACCTTCAGGTACTGTCTTATTCAACGTTTGTTCAATTACTCTTTTACCTGCAAATGCAATATAGGCGTTAGGTTCGGCAATAATGATATCCCCCAACATCCCAAAACTAGTTGTCACCCCACCAGTCGTAGGAGATGTAAGGATTGATACATAAAATAACTTTTTATTCGATTGATAATCATATAAAGCTGAAGATATTTTAGCCATTTGCATCAAGCTCAAACTTCCTTCTTGCATGCGTGCTCCTCCGGAAGCACACACTAAAATAAGAGTTAAAAATTTAATTGTAGCGTATTCAATCAAACGAGTAATTTTCTCACCTACTACGGATCCCATACTACCCCCCATAAACTGAAAATCCATAACTCCAACTACTACGGGAATGCCGTTTAGTTGACCTATGCCTGTTTGAATAGCCTCGGTTAATCCTGTCTTTCTTTGATAAGAATCAATACAATCTTTATAAGGTTCCTCTTCTGAATAAAATTCAATGGGATCCAGAGATCCCATGTCTTCATCTATAGGATCCCAAGTGCCTGAGTCAATAGAAAGTTCAATTCTATATGAACTACTCATTTTCAAATGATATCCACATTGTTCACAAAGATTCATTCTTGACTTAATAAATTTCTTATAATTTGATCCATAACAATTTTCACATTGAACCCATAAATGCTTGTATTTTTGAGTTATATCGAGATTATTAGAACTTTCTCTTTTATTAGAACTTGCTCTTATAGTTAAATCGCTACCCTTCGTGCTAGTTCTTAGACTGGAACTCTCGCTTTCACTACTATTTCCACTTTCACCACAAATGTAATTATAAATGTAATTTTCACTGTAATTGTTACTACTGCTTAAAATATAACTATCAATACAGATTTGAGAGTGAAGATAACGGTCAATACAACTATTGATGTAATTATTCCAACTATATTTAGTATCATACATATAATGATCATAGTGGGAGTCATCGCTCCAAGACCTATTATTCAGATAACTCAAATTCCAATAACTAAAAAAATAACTTTCTAGTTCACTCAGAAAAGAATGATCATTATCAATCTCAAAAACATGATTTTCAATATCAAAATAGATGGAATAACTGTCCCTATTACTATCCCTAACTAAAAAAGTTTCATCAACGCTGAAATTCCATCTGTCCCTGACGTCGACTAAAGTATATCATCTTACAAGAATTGAATGTTTCTTATCACAACCCTTTTTTGTAGCAGAAGTATTTATTGGTTCCTCGAGGAAATATGTCGGTCGAGTAGAAACAATTAGAGGATTTAAATTAATCCTTTCGGGACAATTAGATAGTCTCTCTGAATAGGCCTTTTATTTGGTAGGTAATATTTATGAAGCTACTGCAAATGCTACGAACTTAGAAATGGAGAACAACTTGAAGAAATGACCTTAAATCTTTGTGTACTAACACCAAATCGAATTGTTTGGGATTCAGAAGTGAAAGAAATTATTTAATCTACTAATAGTGGACAAATTGGCGTATTACCAAATCATGCGCCAATTGCCACAGCTGTCGATATCGGTATTTTGAGAATACGCCTTAATGACCAATGGTTAACGATGGTTCTGATGGGTGGTTTTGCTAGAATAGGCAATAATGAGATTACTGTTTTAGTAAAAGATGCAGAGAAGGGTAGTGACATTGATCCATAAGAAGCTCAGCAAACTCTTGAAATAGCGAAAGCTAACTTAAGAAAAGCGAAAGGCAGGAGACAAATAATTGAGGCAAATCTAGCTCTCGGATGTGCTACAGCACGAGCAGAGGCTATCAATGTAATTTCGTAACTATAACTAGTTGGTACATCCGAATAATCAATAGAACTTCTATATAAAAGAAAGTTCAGTCTATACAACCTAATTTTTTGATTCTGCCAATTGAATGGAATCAAATCATAAGTAGAATCAGATTCGAATACAATGAAAATTTTTTTAAGTCAAAAATTAATAAAATATAAAATAAGTTGGGTAAAAAAACTTATTAGATAGCATTGATTCTGATATCTAATAAGTTATACCTACTATTAGATTTGAACCAATGACTCCTGCCGTATGAAAGCAATACTCTAACCACTGAGTTAAGTAGGTCATTTATCATCACAAAAAGAAAGAAATGGAATCCATGACATCAATGGATTAGAAATGTAATATTAATTATAAATGGAATATTATTTATAAGCAATATCGACAAAGAGCTCAAAGAAATAGGATGTTGGATCTTATAATATTCATCTTCATAAGAAATTATCGACATGATAAAATATGTGTCACAAACACAAGGGCTATAGCTCAGTTAGGTAGAGCACCTCGTTTACACATGTGCCAATGTTTTTTTCAAAGGAGTCCATCATGGAATCAAAAGACCTATTACGAAGTCGATATCTTACTCCATGACTTTTAGAGAACAATAGTCTGACACAAAAGGTTCGGGCCAATTTGGGTGTCTTTTTAGATAGATGCCTAATAGAACCCATCATTGATTTAAGACCTTGATAAGGTGAACACCAGTCTATTCAATGCTAGGTATAATGAGTATAAGGACATCAAAAAATTCTCTCCTTTCGTGCTATCCTACGAACTTTAAGGTGTATGAAATTTCATATTTGATTCTTTATGCAGAAGCGGGGCAATGGAGATTCATTCTATTTAACTTAGGTTGATCTAAGCCAAAAGCAGACCTACATCAAGATAACCCTTCTTTGAAACACTTTGGTAGTGCTTTCAGATCAGAATCTAGAAATAAGAGCACATGGAGCCATCTTGTTATCTTTATGCCAAGGGAGTTATGGTAGACTAACTGACTATTTATATCAGTTAATGAACAAGCCCAATGTTAAAAAAAATGCATGTTAGGTCTTTGAAAAATTTTGAATCATTTTGATAATAGTCAATTTGAGCTATTTTACCAAGAAGGTTTACGGTTCGAGTTTTCGTATAGCCCTAAAAAAATTCTTGTTTTCATTTCTTCATTATTTTTTGTTGTTTGTAATCGGTCACTTGGGAGCAATTACTTGGTTCATCGAAAAAAAATCATTCTCATAAGCTTTCTCACAGCAATCATTCAGGGCAGAGCATAAAGCTGAAACCAAAAAAAACACATTTCACTAGGTAGACCCAATCGGTATTTTCTCTAATCTTAGTTAAACAAACCAAAATTTCTTCATTCCTCTTCATAGGTCAATCAATTACATATGAAATTTCCTCTTCTCCTGTCCGCAATCAATGAGTTAGTGAGACTTGTTTTCTTTGTCATTTGGATACCTATTCAAGCCTAGTGATTTTTCGAGTCAAAATCATGACACGAACTCGATTAAAAACACATTCCAACCAAAACCAAATTTCCTAGTAAGTTACATGAGTTTAAGAAGCACTTACTGTATTTATGGACAAGTTTACAAGTCGGAGTTTGAAAAATTAAAAAATCTTTAAAAACTTTCATTGTTAATATTGTAAAATAGGCTTTTGGGGGTATACCTTACTTACCTCGTAAAGCACAAAACAAAGGAGTTATTTTTGCCATATTTAATTTCAATCAATATAAACAAAACAATATAAAGAAAAGATAAAGTAAACAATATAAAGACCTTCTCGTATTCTTAAAGCTTAATTAATGAATAATTAATTTTTAATTATTTATTATTAATATTTTTTATTATAATAAAATAGAATTATAATAGAGATAAAATATAAAATATATTTATTAAATATAATAATATAATTATAATTTACATAATTAATTTAAATATATATATATATATATATATAAATAATATATATATATATATAAATATATAAATAATTAATAATATAAATAATTAATATAGAAATTCTAAACAACTAAACAAAAAATGAAAATTGGATTTTGAATTCCCCCCATTTTTTTAGAAAGAATCCGAAATGTAGTGAAAAGGCTAGAGGAAGGTTTTATTTATATTATTTATATAAGAATATAAGAGTAATATCTATTTATACTATATCAATATCGAATCACAATATCAAAAAATTCAAAAATTAAAGTAAACATAATAGAAAAATTAGAGTCGAAAATCTTGAAACGAGACATGTACAAAAGCAAACAAAGAAAACTGGGTGGTTGAATCAAAATAAATTGTTGTTTTGACTAACTGGTTATGGATGAGTTAGAAATTAATTTCAATTCGACTCGATTAATCTAGTATATTTTTCACATTCCTAGGAGTGCACCTATGTTTCTGATTTACGAATATGATATATTATGGGTGTTTCTAATAATATCAAGTGTTATTCCTATTTTACCATTTCTAATTTCTGGAGTTTTATCTCCGATTAACAAAGGTCCGGAGAAACTTTCTAGTTATGAATCGGGTATAGAACCAATGGGCGATGCTTGGTTACAATTTCGAACCCGATGTTATATGTTTGCTCTAGTTTTTGTTGTTTTTGATGTTGAAATAGTTTTTCTTTATCCATGGGCAATGAGTTTCGATGTATTGGGGTTATTCGTATTTATAGAAGCTTTGATTTACATGCTTATCCTAATTGTTGGTTCAGTTTATGCATGGAGAAAAGGAGCATTAGAGTGGTCTTAACTCTTTAATTTGAATATTTCGCAAAAAAAATAATGAAAAAATAAAAAAATAACATTAAAACACTTATGAATTCCATTGAGTTTCCCTTACTTGATCGAATATCTCAAATTTCATTTATTTTAACTACATTAAATGATCTTCTAAATTGGTCAAGACTTTCCAGTTTATGGCCACTTCTCTTTGGTACCAGTTGTTGCTTCATTGAATTTGCTTCATTAATAGGCTCACGATTCAACTTTGATCGTTATGGACTAGTACCAAGATCTAGTCCCAGACAAGCGGACCTAATTTTAACAGCCGACACAGTAACCATGAAAATGGCTCCTTTTTTAGTAAGATTATATGAACAAATGCCTGAACCAAAATATGTTATTGCTATGGGGGCATGTACAATTACAGGGGGATGTTCAGTACCGATTCTTATAGTACTGTTCAGGGAGTTGATAAGCTCATTCCTCTAGATGTCTATTTGCCAGGCTGCCCACCTAAATCGGAGGCGGTTATAGATGCTATAACAAAACTTCATAAAAAAATCTCTCAAGAAATTTATGAAGATTGACTTAGGTCTCAACCGAGGAATCGGTGTTTTACTACCAATCACAAGTTTAATATTCAACGCTCTACTCATACTAGAAATTATGATCAAGGATTATTTTATCAACTGCAGTCTACTTTAAGAATCCCTCCTGAAACATTTTTCAAATATAAAAAGTCAGTATCGTCCCATGAATTAGTAAATTAGGGCAAGGATTCATTTGTACAGAATAACAAAAAAGGGCAAGTCAATCTTCATAAATTTCATCGTGAATTTGAAATACTTATATTATACAAATAAAAATACGGGAGAGAAAAAAATATGCAGGGTCCTTTGTCTGCTTGGCTAGTCAAACATGGACTAGTTCATAGATCTTTGGGTTTTGATTACCAAGGAATAGAGACTTTACAAATAAAGCCTAAGATTGGCATTCCATTGCTGTCATTTTATATGTATATGGTTACAATTATTTACGTTCGCAATGTGCCTATGTTGTAGCACCGGACGGGCTATTAGCTAGAGTATATCATCTTACAAGAATAGAGTATGGTATAGATCAATCAGAAAAAGTATGTATAAAAGTTTTTGCCCCAAGGAAGAATCCTAGAATTTCGTCTGTTTTCTGGTTTTGGAAAAGTGCGAATTTTAAAGAAAGGGAATCCTATGATATGCTGGGAATCTTTTATGAGAATCATCCATGTTTGAAACATATCTTAATGCCGGAAAGTTGGATAGGGTGGCCCTTAAGCAAGGATTATATTGCTCCCAATTTTTATGAAATACAAGATGCTCATTGAATAAAATAATAAGAAACTAATCTTCAGTGTTAAGTATTCAAGGAATATTTGCATGCTCGCTTATAGATCAACAGAGTCATTGAAGTCTCATTCATATTATTATGGATAGACTAAATAAATAAATAAATAATAATACAATTATGGATTCAGTAATTTCTTAAAATTTTAAGATATTTATTTCTGGCGAACCGAGATAATAGGATGAACTAAACGAATTCTGCATAATGAACTTTGTACCACACACATCCCTTAGATGAGCTATATAAAGTCACATAACCATAGAAGGGAATGAAGAAATAGAAGATGAAAGAAAATAAACACAAAGAGATGAAAGAAAATAAACACAAAGGGATGAAAGAAAATAAAAACAAAGAAATGAAAGAGGATCGAATTCTATTTATACTGTATCTGAGATCAATCTTGGAGATTTCCACCCTGCAACTCCTATAGACTAGGCTTTTAGGTTTTTTAACTAACTAATTTTACTTTAACCTTTCGAATCTATATGACTTTCAAATTTATATGAAGTATTAAGATTCTTTTTGACCGAGAGGAGACACATTATGACAAATAAAATAAAAAAGAAGAGGAAACATAATCTAATTTTTTACATACTTTTTTTATTTTAGAACATAAAATCTTTACTCATCTAAAATCTCTAATCTAAAAAGGCTATCTATCTAGATGGATAAGTTAAGTATATATCATGATCTATACTATTATTGTATTGAAAATGTATGTCAATTTATATCAAATCTAGATTAGTTCAATTAATATTAATTAAATTAAATTGTAGAATGGATACTTATACACAAATTAATCATGTGCTAGGAACTAGATTTGAACTGGTGACACGAGGATTTTCAGTCCTCTGCTCTACCAGCTGAGCTATCCTAACCATTTTCGACACATCGTCTTCCTCATTTTACTAAATGACTTAGTCTTATGTCAATTAAAAAAAGATGAAAAAGTATTCTAAAGTCTTATCCAGACCTGAAATGTTTTGTATCTTTAAAAAAAAGGACTTTGTAAATTTCAACTCGAATAATGATTTGGATTGTTAATCATTCCAATTTCCAATGGGGATTTCTTGTTTTGCTTAACGATGTTCATTTGTATTGTATGATATCTATCACAAGGTTTGTGAAAAAAATCCTGTTTGTAAAAGAATATAATAAATGAGAAAGATAAAAATAATTAAAGAGTCGAGCAGTCCTTTTTTGGGGATAGAGGGACTTGAACCCTCACGATTTCTAAAGTCAATGAATTTTCCTCTTACTATAAATTTCCTTCTTGTCGATGTTGACATGTAGAATGGGACTCTATTTTTATTCTCGTCCGATTAATTAGTTATCTATCAGACTATGGAGTGAATAGTTTGATCAATTAATATTCAATCCTTTCTTCAACT
Source organism: Excoecaria agallocha (assembly GCA_037975025.1). Taxonomy (NCBI): domain Eukaryota; kingdom Viridiplantae; phylum Streptophyta; class Magnoliopsida; order Malpighiales; family Euphorbiaceae; genus Excoecaria; species Excoecaria agallocha. Next base: position 2,197,151 of record JBBPFJ010000025.1, read on the forward strand.
TGAAATCAATTCAGAACAATTATTTATTTCTTTTTTTATTTCATTTTTCATATAAAGATAAAAAAAATATTCGGGCCCCTATTAATCATTTGAGATAGTATTTCAGTAAGTATACATATTATATAGAGTTATCCTTTCCTTTATTCTTTATGGAGTTTTGACAAAAGGATTTCTTTACTTTACTAATGCAATGTAGTCAACCCCATTTGTTAGAATAGCTTCCATTGAGTCTCTACACCTATCCTTTTTCCTGTTTTTCTGAACCTTTGTTTGTTTTCAGAAAAGAGAATTTGGCTCAGGATTGCCCATTTTTAATTCCAGGGTTTCTCTGAATTTAAAAGTTATCACTATGCAAGTTTCCATACCAAGGCTTAATCCAATTAAGTCCGTAGCGTCTACCAATTTCGCCATATCCCCTTTTTTGTTTTGAGATTAAGATCTTATTATTATCCCCTCTTTTTTCATTTCTATTCTACTGGACCTGTTGAAGTCATTAGATATTGATTCCTATAAAAAGTGTTTGCTTTTATTTTTGTTTTATTTCTTCTTTATCTTCTTTCATCTCTATCAGAGACCCTTTTTTAGTCTAATCAGAAAAGATTCTACCATTTCTCTATCCGTAATTCAATATAGATGTATGTAGAATACATTTATTATATATCCTTCTCTTACTCTCATTTTGTCTCGTCAAATTTTTAATACTCAAACGGTTGATTATTTTTATTTTTTTTGATATTCATATTAATTATGAATAATGAATAACTAAGAATGAAAAAAACAAAAAGTTAATAGCCAAGATTCCATTAGTTTATTAAATTCCTATGCATGTACAATTTTTGTTATATGAGCCCGCTTAGCTCAGAGGTTAGAGCATCGCATTTGTAATGCGATGGTCATCGGTTCGACTTCGATAGCTGGCTTTTCTCTATTTGTTTGATTTTTTACAGGATTGATAAGGGCTTCTTTCCCCTTTTTTCCAAGGGCAAACAATTCTTATGTGGTAAGAACTTCCAATTATGAATAAAAGTTAGAGTAGTTAAACCTCTACAGAACCAATCAAGAAAAGGAACTTTTTTCTATATACATTATTGGTATATATATACAATAAGGTCCGGATATTGATACAACCCATTTCATTATTCTTTGTAGTATACTATTTCAGTATATTTTTCTTCATTTATCATATTTATTAATTTATCATATTTATTTATCCTTTAGTTCAGTTTTAACTTCGGTTTATGACAATTTAACAAAATAAGGAAAACAAGGAGTTTTTATGTCACGTTACCGAGGGCCTCATTTCAAAAAAAATGCCATCTGGGGGCTTTACCGGGACTAACTAGTAAAAGACCTAAGGTAGGGAGCGATCTTAGAAATCAACACGCTTCGATAAAAAATCTCAATATCGTATTCGTTTAGAAGAAAAACAAAAATTGCATTTTCATTATGGTCTTACAGAATGAAAATTACTTAAATACGTTCATATCGCTGCAAAAGCCAAAGGTTCAACAGGTTAGGTTTTACTACAATTACTTAAAATGCATTTGGATAACATCTTTTTTCAATTGGGTATGGCATCAACTATTCCTCGAGCCCGCCAATTAGTTAATCATAGACATATTTTAGTTAATGGTCGTATAGTAGATATACCAAGTTATCACTGCAAACCCTGAGATATTATTACAGTGAGGGATGAACAAAAATCTAGAGCTATGATTCAAAATTATCTTGATTCATCCCCCTAGGAGGAATTGCCAAAACATTTAACTCTTCACCCATTCCAATATAAAGGATTGGTCAATCAAATAATAAATAGTAAATGGGTCGGCTTGAAAATAAATGAATTGCTAGTGGTAGAATATTATTCTCGTCAGACTTAAACTGAACTAAAATAACATGGGTTTGGATAATTTTGTCCCCTATTGCCTAAGTAAAGAAATCAGTTTGGTTTGGGTTTGATCAGGGGATTTTTCTCCCATTCATATATCATATAATGGTATGGATATTTTCATTCCTTTGCATTTTTCCAGTATTTTGTTTTCTGTACCGTAGAAATTATAAATAGAGAATTTATATCAAGTCAAGGATCAAAGGAAGACCTAACTTAACTGTGGCAATACAGGGATCCATTGTTATGTGATTTGATACATTGCGATCAGTACAACATTGATACATTAGGTGAAGGTACAGAAAGAGAGGGATTTAAACCCTCGGTAAACAAAAGCCTACATTGCAGTTCCAATGCTACGCCTTGAACCACTCGGCCATCTCTCCTACATAATGATTATAGCCCAGAAATCGAGTTAATCGCGAGTCATTCATATTAGATTATTAGGTAGGTATGGTACATACAATCAATTCTAACTATAAAAATAAAAATAGAAAATTTGTAATCAAATTCAAATAAAGAACTTTCTTTCAAAATTGGGGGATAAAGATATTTTTTTAATTGAGTATATTTTTATGTTATTTTGTACTGTACAACTACTTTTTTATGGGATTGTTTTCTCATGAGAGGTAATTAAAAGACATTATAAAATGGATTTCTACCTATGCCTAGATCCCGTATAACTGGAAATTTTAATGATAAGACTTTTTCAATTGTAGCCAATATCTTATTACGAATAATTCTGACAACTTGGGAGAAAAGGAGGCATTTACTTATTATAGAGATGGTGTGATTTGATTTTTTTATCGCTTTAAGTCTTAGGAGAAAGACACATTGGTCGGGATAGAAAGATTTGAAAGAACTCTACTCTATGCTTGTTGAAGGTGAAGTTTCTTAGTTTATAAATAAAACAATTCCTTCTGTTTGGTATCCTCGATTAATGCAGCCTCAGATGCTTCAATTGTCAATTCTAGCATTGAACGAAAGGTTACACCTATGTCTATGGGGTTTTGTATTACAGGTTAACCCTATCCCACTGGTACCAATAGGCGACATAGAGGAAGAAGCACTACGTCTAGGAATCAACAACATGAAAACTTTGTTAGAAATTATCTCCTTTCTTTATTTTATTAGGATCGAAACTAAGAAGAATGGTTGGGACAACAAACATCCATCTCGTCCGTACTTTGGATACCCGTATAGCCATCGAAGACTGTTGAAGTGACTAATTCCTAGAGATTAAGGAAGATTGAGGATAAAGAAATTGTTGGAGTTAACTTAATATTGTTATCTAGTATCAGCATACTTGATGTTAAGAAAAAAATCTTTTGCAGGAAGGTTGGCTAGAGATTTCTTGTAAAAACACTAGCCCCACTCAGTTCATAATGAGAATATTTCACTTTTTTTTATTCTATGTATTATTTACATTATGCACATAAGGGAGGAGCCGTATGAGATGAAAATCTCACGTACGGTTCTGGAATGGAGATTCTTTGAATTGAATGATGACTGTAATGAATGTCTTCTCAATCCAAAGGAAATTATGCAGAAGCTTTACAGAATTATTATGAAGCTATGCGACTCGAAATTGATCCCTATGATCGAAGTTATATACTCTATAATATAGGCTTTATTCACACAAATAATGGAGAACACACAAAAGCTTTGGAATATTATCTTTGGGCACTAGAACGAAACTCCTTCTTACCACAAGCTTTAAATAATATGGCCATGATCTGTCATTACGTGTGACTATCTCTACTATAGAAAGAGAAAGAAAAAAAGAACAAAATTTACTAGAACTAGAAATAGGCTTTTTACATATGCATCGTCCAAAACAACGATTTTTATCAGCTGTAGCAAAGAAAGTAACTTCATAGAAGTCAAAAAATGAAGAAAAAAACATGCCTAGATACTTTATTCTATGGATAAAGGATCTAATTGATAGAGGAAGCATCGTAAAGATCAATTAATGAGATTTTTGGTCGATACAATAAGAACTGCTTACTTATCTCATAATATGAATATGAGACATAAGTTAGGAATCAACTTATGTAATAGAGTCAATCCCCTAATGTATTGAGCAGTAGTGTAGCATCAAATCCCAAAGATAGTAAGCCTTTCTTATGAGAGAAGATATTTTTCAAAGATTCTATATATATATAAACCGAGATAGTTACCTTTTAGAAAATTCTAATGATAGTAGAACACCTGCACTTTATTCTTCTGAAGGTGGGAGAAAAGATAAAACTAATTATTAATCAAAATTCAAGTTTGAAACTCATGTAATTAACCTTTTTTGGTTAACTTGAGAAAAAATGGGACACCAAAAGAATTGACTCCTGAGCCGTATGAGGTAGGAAACCCTTAAGTATGGTTCTAATGGAAGGAATTTACTCATCTATTCTTATCAAGGAGAACAAGCCATTCGGCAGGGAGATTCTAAAATTGCAAAGGCTTGGTTCGATCAAGCTGCAGAATATTGGAAACAAGCCATAGCGCTTACTCCCGAAAATTATATTAAAGCATATAATTGGTTGAAGATCACATGGCCTTTCGAACAAGATAAGAGCACTCTCTTTGTATTTAGTATTTATTACTTATTATTTAGTATTTTTTTATTTTAGTATTTGTTATAGTTTTTTATTTCTTATTATATAAAATTATATAAAATAGAAAATTTTTAGTAATATAAGAATATACTAGGTTGCACAAAAAATTATTTTTGCATTAATTCAAAACCTCGAAAGGTCCTTTGAGCACCTCGTGGCTATGTCATAATAGATCCAAACATTTACCCTGGATCAACTTCCAGATCATAATTGCTCTAGTAAATAACTAAATAAACTAAATAAGATAAATGAGAGATAGAAGAGAAAGAAACTAATTCTAAGAATCTCTCATAGGTTCACTAATTACTTGACTTGACTGTTGGCGGGTCTCTTTAATGTGTTATCCGAAAAGAGGAGGACTCAATGATTATTCGTTCGTCGGAACCAGAAGTAAAAATTTTGGTAGATAGGGATCCCATCAAAACTTCTTTCGAGGAATGGGCCATACCCGGTCATTTCTCAAGAACAATAGCTAAAGGACATGATACTACCACTTGGATCTGGAACCTATATACCGATGCTCACGACTTCGATAGCCATACCAATGATTTGAAGGAAATTTCTCGAAAAGTATTTAGTGCTCATTTCGGCCAAGTCTCCATCATCTTTCTTTGGCTGAGCGATATGTATTTCCACGGTGCTCGTTTTTCCAATTATGAAGCATGGCTAAGTGATCCTACTCACATTAGACCTAGCGCCCAAGTGGTTTGGCCAATAGTAGGCCAAGAAATATTGAATGGTGATGTGGGCGGGGGTTTTCAAGGAATACAAATAACCTCCATTTTTTTTTCAGATTTGGAGAGCATCTGGAATAACTAGTGAATTACAACTGTATTGTACCGTAATTGGTGCATTGGTCTTTGCAGCCTTAATGATTTTTGCTAGTTGGTTCCATCATTACAAAGCTGCTCCAAAATTGGCTTGGTTCCAAGATGTAGAATCTATGTTGAATCACCATTTAGCGGGGCAACTAGGACTTGGGTCTCTTTCTTGGGCGGGACATCAAGTGCATGTATCTTTACCAATTAACCAATTTCTAAATGCCGGAGTAAATCCTAAAGAAATCCCACTTTCTCATGAATTTATCTTGAATTGGGATCTTTTAGCTGAACTATATCCCAGTTTTACTGAGGGAGGAACCCCATTTTCACCTTAAATTGGTCAAAATATTCAGAATTTCTTACTTTTCGTGAAGGATTAGATCCAGTGGTTGGGGGTCTATGGCTGACCGATATTGCACACCATCATTTAACTATTGCAATTCTTTTTCTGATAGCGGGTCACATGTATAGGACTAACTGGGGCATTGGGCACGGTATAAAAGATATTTTAGAGGCTCATAAAGGTCCATTTACAGGTCAGGGCCATAAAGGCCTATATGAGATACTAAAAATGTCATGACATGCTCAATTATCTCTTAACCTAACTATGTTAGGTTCTTTAACCATTGTTATGGCTCACCATATGTATTCCATGCCCCCTTATCCATATCTAGCTACTGACTATGGTACACATC
>JBBPFJ010000025.1:2208166-2413279 GCA_037975025.1 Excoecaria agallocha
ACCAACAATAGAACTATACCATTTGATCCCTCTATTAGCCAAAAAAATTGTTAAAAAAATGCATCATATCATGGGGGGATTGTGCCATGAATCCATTGATTCTATATGACTTATTACTATCCCTTTCCCATTTTGTTTATTTGAACATTTGAACATGGGGTCAAGAGTAGTTTTTTTACTTCACAAATGGTCATACTAGATCAGACATCTATCTATATATTACAAATACGATATATAAATATACTTATCGGTTTACACCTAATTTCTTTCTCTTTATATAGTACAGCGATGGTATCAACTCCTATGGCCATGTTCGTGTTCTATTCGGCGAAAAAAATAAAATAGTAAAATAGAAATTATCTTTCAAAGAGATGGCCGAGTGGTTGATAGCTCTGGTCTTGAAAATTGTATAGTTTGAAAAGAACTATCGAGGGTTCGAATCCCTCTCTCTCCTTTTCTCGATGAATAAATTTATGTGTTTATTGGTTTTGACTCGCCCAGTATCATAAATGGAAAATGGTTTGGCTATCCCACATAGCTGAGCCAAAAAAAAAGATTAGATCTAAATGAGTTGAAAAAGAAAGGATAAAAGAATACTTTTTTATTTAAGTATGACTTAATGCACCCAATCAATATGTGTTATATAATCAAATCGATTCCTACTTTAACTTTAAGTATTGGACTTCTTGTCTCAGTTAGTTAAGAGGAGTCATGGAAAGAACCGACTCAAAATCACGATCAATTCCTTTTTCAAATCCTGCTGCAGCTGCACGAGCCCTTCCCGTGTGCCATAAATGACCTACGAATAGGAAGAAACCTAGAACAAAATGAGAGGTAGCTAACCAACTTCTAGGAGATACATAATTGACTACATTGATCTCAGTAGCTATACCACCTATAGAATTTAAGGAACCTAAAGGCGCATGGGTCATATATTCCGCGAAACGGTGTTCTTGCCAAGGTTGTATGTCTTTTTTCAACCTACTCAAGTCCAAACCATTTGGACCTCTTAGGGGTTCTAACCAAGGAGCATGCAGATCCCAAAAATGCATAGTTTCTCCTTCAAAAATAACTTCTCCAGTAGGCGAACGCATTAAATATTTACCAAACCCGATAGGTCCTTGAGTAAATCCCACGTTAGCCCCAAGACGTTGATCTCTAACTAGAAACGTAAAAGCTTGAGCTTGAGAAGCTTCTGGTCTAGTAGGCCCATAAAACTCACTAGGATAACCTATATTATTAAACCAGACAAAGCAATAAGCAATGAAACCAAAAACGGGTAAAGCACCTAAACTATAAGATAAGTAAGCCTCTCCAGACCATACAAGTGCACAGCGTGCCCACGCAAAGGGTTTTGTTAAAATATGCTAGATTCCACCAAGTATACAAATGGAATCTAACCATACATGTCCCCTAATTATATCTTCCAAATTGTCCACACTAACAATCCACCCTTCTTCCCCAAAAGGAGATTTTAGTAAATAACCAAAAATAACACTTGGGCTAAGGGTCAAGTTGGTAATTTTTCTTACATCTCCCCCCCCCCCGAAGCCCAGGTATCATATACGCCTCCAAAATAAAGAGCCTTGAATACTAAAAGAAAAGCTCCTATACCTAGAAAGATTAAGTGAATACCTAAAATTATTGTCATTTTATTTCTATCTTTCCATACATAACCAAAAAATGGAAAAGATTCTTGAAGAGTCTCAGGACCCAGAAGTGCATGATAAATGCTGCCAAAGCCCAATACTGCAGAGGAAATTAAGTGAAGTACACCGGATACAAAGTATGGAAAGGTATCTATAACTTCCCCACCAGGACCTACCCCCCAACCTAGAGTAGCTAGGTAGGGAAGTAAAATTAATCCTTGTTCATACATTGGCTTCTCCGGTACGAAATGAGCCACTTCAAATAGATTCATTGCTCCGGCTCAGAATACGATTAATCCAGTATGGGCTACATGAGCTCCCAAAAGTTTATCGGATAAATTGATAAGTCGAGCATTACCATCCCACCAAGCGAAATCGGTGGTTTCTTGGTCACGACCAGCTAAAGATAAAGTTCCATCAAAGAGCGTTTCCACATGGTAGAACCTCCTCAAGGAATATAAGGTTTTCATAAGGCTGATCTTAAGCCACCATCCAAGCACGAATACCTTCATTTAAGAGAATATTTTTAGTGTGGAAAGTCTCAAATTTAGGATCTTCCGCTGCACATATTTCCTAAGAAACGAAGTCATAGGTGCGTAGATTCAGAGCAAGATCGACTACTCCAAGAGCTCTCATCCATACACCGGTTACTGGTACAAATAACATAAAGAAATGTAACCAACGTTTATTGGAAAAAGCAACCCCGAAGATTTGAGACCAAAAGCGATTAGTGGTGACCATTGAATAAGTTTTTTCGGCTTGAGTTAGGTTAAAAGCACAAAATGTATTGGCACCATCACCATCTTTAAATAAAGTATTTTCTATAGTAGCACCATGAATAGCGCATAGTAGAGCAGCGTCCAATATGTCGGCAAATCCCATCATATGAAATGGGTTCAGTGTCCAGTTATGAAACCCTTGGAAAAAGAGGATGAATCGAAATATAGCTGCTACACCAAAACTAGGTGCAAAAAACCAACCAGACTAACCTAGTGGATAAATCAGGAATATAGAAACAAAAATAGAAATTGGACCAGAGAATGCGATTGCATTATAAGGTCACAATTGCACGGATCGAGTCAGTTCAAATTGACGTAACATAAAGCCTATTAGTCCGAAAGTGCTGTTAAGAGCAACAAAAGTCCATAAACCACCTAATTGATACCAACGAGTAAAATCTCCTTGTGCTTCAGGACCCCATAGTAATAACAAAGAATGTGTTAAACTATTAGCAGGAATAGAAACTATGGTGGTTAAGAAGTTGCAGCCTTCCAAATAAGAACTGGCCAATCTATGGGTATACCATAAGGTTACAATGGTTTTACCCATGAACCAACCCCCTAAGGCGAAATAGGCACAAGGAAATAGCAATAGATTGGACCAACCTACAAAAACAAAACAGTCCTTCCGTAACCAGTCATCATAATATCAAATAAATCATTTTCGTCTTTGGTAAATTTACCAAGGACTATAGTCATAATGATCCTCTTATTCAACTACTTCAACCATTTTCGAACACCTCATAGCATTTTTAGGGCCTTTGAAGTTTGTATCATTTATGTTTGATTTTATTTTTCGTTCACTGACCCTTCGAATTTCTAATAGTTTTCGAAGAAAAAAAATTATTTATCAACCCATAACCCAACTTACGTAAATTCATGAATTCAATTCAGTTATTCTTTCTTATAGTCTTAATAACCATATGAACCATGAATTTTTTGAAAGAACTGTTCGAGGAACAAGTGATCCCCCTCTTGTTACTAGTTGATCCTCAAACTTACATCTCTTATTCTATCAAACTAATCTTATTCTTGGATCTTGTTCATGAGATTTATAAAAATCAATTTCTTTAAATTTTTATGTGCATTAAACGGTTATAGTATCCTATATTTTATTATTTTATACTTTATTCTTTCTCGCCATCTTTCTTATATTTCCTTTTTTTCTATTTTTTTTCCTTTAGATAAAAAGAAAACCTCATAATATCTCATAGGTCAAGATGCTTCAAAAGTTTTTTTCTATTTACTTTCTATCCAGAAGAAAAAGAATGAATTTTTCTATTATTACAATTTTAAATCAATAATCAATACAATATTAATTTAGAAAACTTTAAATGAAAGTGAAAGTATTTTACATTGTCGGAAAAAAAATATTGTATGTATCAATATGAAAATATTTGGTACACGAAGCTATGATCTGATAGATATATCAATCTTATTATATATAAATATATAAATATATAAATCTTGTATATATAAGTATAAATATCAATATAAATTGATCTTGGGTTCGGGAATCAAAGAAAGATATTTCAAACTTTTTTTCTATGTCTTATGTTATGACTTTGAATAAAATTTTCTATGGAGGAGGGGAATAGTGATTTATTCCTATAGAAAAATGAAAGAAAAAGCAGAGTTACTCTTTCAATTTCATCTATATCGAATTTGAATATCAAAATAGTAGATATAGTCATGATGCAATAGGTTAGGTCCACTTACCTTTTTTTATTGATTTCTAAACTAATATTTACAATTGATTTGATTGAAATAATGGAAAATAAGAAAATTTGGCGATTTAAGAGCCAATTTTTTATTATATAAGAAACTAATAAACAAATGTTCAACTTTATAACATAACCCGATTTATAATTATATATATATATATATATAATATATATATAATAAAATGACTATAAACCATATAAAATATACATAAACTATATAAAATATACTAATACTATAAATACTGTAATATTATTATATTATTTATAATATATTCTAATATTCTAATATAAAATAATATAGAAAAAATATAAAAATATATATTTGAAAAAATATAATATAGAATATAAGAAAAATAGAATATCTTATAAAATAAAATATATGATAATATAAAATAATTTTAAATTTTAAATTAGAATATTATAAAATAAATCATTCTAATCTCTAATCTAATGTTAATTTAGAAAAATATTTTAATTTTAGAATTAATTCTAATTATAGAGTTTCTTACTTTTGTTATTACAAATATCAACTTCTAGTCCTTCTTCAAATAGGAATACTACCGCAAAAAGGCCAAAGCCCCTTATCGAATTTGAACCGATGACTTATGCCTTACCATGGCGTTACTCTACCACTGAGTTAAAAGGGCCCATTTAGTTTAATTCCTCCTAAATGAGCCGCTATGCGGATAACATAGATCTATGAAAATATATTAGAAAAGATTATAAAGAAAATCGATATAAAGTAAGTAACTATATTGGAATAATAATTAGAATATAATATTAGGAATATTAAATTATAATAAATAATCTTCTAATATTAAAATTAAAAATTATACAATTATAAATTGTACTAAGTATATTATTAAATGTATATTATTAAATAACTTATACTAATTATAGGAAGTAGACTCATAGTAGTTCATTCATAATCAAGATTTAATTTACCTAGTGAGTATAGAGTAAATATAGCTAAAAAAAGTGGTTTATTGATATTGAATTTGCTAAATATCAATGTAATGAATTTTTCAAGGCCGAACCTGACTGACCCCCATCATAACAAAATTCATTTGATTGATATATGCTTATTTATCTTAACAATCAGTGAATTAATGAACGAACGCGAAAGGAATGAGGTTTAACTCTATTTTCTGGCTTTCTGGCAGATTAACCATTCCATGAAAGAATCTTTCGTGAACCGATTTTTTTATTTATTTTATTATTTTATTTCTAATTACAAAGTTGATCTTAGAATAGTTAAAATTTAAATTATTCAATTAATATATATTTTAAATTATATATTCTAATTCTTTTAATTATAATATCTAATAGAATATAATTAATATAATAATTAAATAAAAAATTAAATATAAATGAATTATATTAATTATAATTGATAATGGTGTATAATGATGAATAGAATGAATGTTTCATGAATATAAGAATCAAGAAATTCTATGGAATCCTGAAAGACGTCTTCAAATCTAGTCATTCCATTTACTATATATTGACAATTTCAAAAAACTGTTCATACTATGAGCATAGTATGTTATGTTGTTGGCAGGGAAAATGTGCCCCCATCATTTAGTGGTTTAGGACATCTCTCTTTCAAGGAGGCAAAGGGGATTCGACTTCCCCTGGGGGTAGGGTATTACAAAAGGAAGTGGATTGTTTTATTAATAAGTCTGGAATTGATTCTTCCTAGGTTGATGCCCGAGCGGTTAATGGGGATAAACTATAAATTTGTTGGCAATTTGTCTACACTGGTTCAAATCCAGCTCGGCCCAATAATTCACTAATCCACCATGAAATGATATAAACCCCTTGTTCTCTCGAAATGCCTGATATGGAAAAAAGTAAAAATTTTGGATATATCTCTACTTGTTCTTTATTTTATTTGCTTTATTTATTTTTTCTCACAAATTCGGATCTTGCTAATGATCTAGATTCATATCAGGATTTGTAAGTATAAAGTCTAAGAAAAAGAGTAATGTAAAGAAAAAAAAGTCTTTTTTTTTCATTGAAAGATTTTACACTTTATTGTATTGCATTTACTTGGGATTGTAGTTCAATTGATCAGAACACCACCCTGTCAAGGTAGAAGCTGCGGGTTCGAGCCCCGTCAGTCCCGACGTATCCAAATCCAATAATAAAAAAAGCATCAACTTCTATCTCCTTGAAAGGGGGACCAATAGCACAATTTTCTTTTTATTCCCGAGGGGATACTTTTTATTTTTTTATTTATTCTTTTTTTTTCTTTTTTATTTCTCATCAAAGTAACTAAAAATATGGGAATTATTTTTTTCATTTCATTTAGTACTACTTTTTTTTCAACTAGTAATAATTGATAGAGACATATATAGATTGGATTAGTACAATTATTGGTAGAGTCATATTCAAGTTCAAGAATTTAAAAGATACTATACTTAGTTTGTATTTTTTGATTACTCCTGACCGAAATCAAATCGAGTACCAGATCTTTTTTTGTGTAATTTCATTCAATTTTCAAATTGCGCACTAAAGTTTTGATATATTCTATACATTAATATTAGAGAATTTTTTTAAGGGTTTTTGATGAAGAAAAAAAACAAACTCTAAACAAATGAAAAAGAGTTTGGAAATTAACTCTCATTTCTCTCTTCGCTTCTATTGTTTATTTTTATTTGTTTGGGTTTGGTTGTAACCAATGTAAGTAGAAAGGTGGTTACATGATATGTCTTAGATGATTATACAAAGAAAGCAATAATTTTCTAGTTTTATAGAAAAGAAAGAAAATGATAAATAAAAAAGTAAAGTAAAGAAATTATCAATTGAATCAAGAATCTCTTTTTGAATCGATATGGATGAAGGATCTTTCTATTTTATACTATTCAATTCTCGACGATGAATTAATTTGATAGCTTAGATATTGTTATTCATGATATTGATCTGATTCAATATCATCGAGATGGAATTCATCCCATTGAATTTAGAGGCAAAATATTTAGTATCTCTATGGGATTAAATCCTGAGTTTTTGTGAAGTAAAGAAAAATGAAAGGATGAGCTTATGGAAGTAAATATTCTTGCATTTATTGCTACTTCACTGTTCATTCTAGTTTCTACTGCCTTTTTACTTATAATATATGTAAAAACGGTTAGTCAAGGTGATTAATTTGAATGAAACTTGACTTCTTATCAATATCAATGATTGAAGAAAGAAAACAAAAAGGATTCCTAGTTTGTGTCTTAGATGAAATGAGTGGACTATAATTAGCAGTATTCTATGAGATCCGATAGTATGCTAGAAAGAAATATATTTCTTTCCAGCATATTATCCATTTTTGTTATTCTAGTGTATAAAGTTGTACAATATAAAGAAATAGGCTTAATATAGATATAGATTAATCTAAAATATCATATTCATATATCTAGTATCTAGATATCAATTATCTATATGGAATGTAAATAAGGTCCCAATTCTATTTCTTCATCTATTTGATTTGTGTTGATTCCAATTAATCTGAAGAAATAGTCAAAAGGTAATTCTTACTCTTACTTTTTTTATGATTCTAATTTCGAAAGTTTTGATTATTTTCAATATAAATCCTGACATCTACCGAAAGACTAAAATCAATGAAAAGGAAAAAAATATAGACATATATTAATAAAAGAAAATCGAGAAATCTTTTTTTAGCATTTCGAAGAAGTAATTGATTGAATTGTTGACAGATCATCCAAGGAAAAGAGTTCTATAAAAACTTTGCAGATTTCAATGAAAAGAATTAGTAAACCCTAACGATTTTTAACCCTTGAATTATGATATGAAATAAGTGAAGTCAATAAAATAAGGTATAGCATAAATCAAATAATAAAACAAATACTAAACTAAGCACAAAGCAAGAAAATATCTTAGTATGCGAAGTATCTCATTAGAGAACCACTATGTCTATCTTATTTCCCATAGACATGGAAAAGTCACTTAATTTAATCACTTTTAATAACTAATACTAAGAAGAGAACTTTCTTTAATATTTAATAAAAGAACTACTTTCTTTTCTCCTTGAGTAGGAAAGAGGCAAACAAAAAGGTGGCGGGGGAGGTTCCATTCTTCCTCATTGTTCATATATAACTCTAGTAAGAACCAATTTAAGAATTTTGGAAAAATTTGGCTGGAATAAATTTCTTATCATTTGTATTACTTTTACATTCGAAATATGAACACGAGAATCATTGAAATATTTGTTGTTTGATTAAAGGGGTATTATTCATATAATATATTACTTCACTCGAATCCAATTTTGAAATAAAGATATTTTTAATTCAATTTCAAAATTCTTATAAATTTTGAAATTGAATTAAATAATTGAATTAAATGGAATTAAAACAATAGTTAAATTAAAAAATCTTTGCAGAACGATCTATAAAACAATTGATATAGTTTTATTTCTCAATGCAATTAGTAGTACCCCTAGAGTCCACTTCTTCCCCATATTATTAGTGAAAGGGAAAATGTAAAGACTACCATTAAGGCAGCCCAAGCGAGGCTTACTATATCCATGTGAATTATGTCCTCTATCTTTATGAATATGAAGGAATTTTTCTATTATTGTTCACTAATAATAGTAGAATCGATGGCGGAGAGTCAAATAAAATTATGTTCAATATATTAATGAAACAATAAAAAAAATCCAATTAATTTTAAGAAGTTTTTATCTTATATGATGACTGAAAAAATTTTAGTACAAACAAAATAAATAGGCAGCAACACCCTTGGAAGTATCAAGATTTCTTTCCCTCCGCGTGCTTCTGTTAGGGGGCAAATTCAACAAGTTATATCAGCAAAAGGGAATAAGGCACTTTGCATCTTTTGTTGATTAGCCAACACCTGAATTTGAACTGGGGAAAAAGGATTTGTAGTCCCCTGCCTTACCACTCGGCCATGCTGCTAAGGCGACACAAAATAGACAAAAAACATCTCCCCCCTTATTTTTTGTTTGCCCCTTGGAAGTGGGTTCTTTTTATTTTGTGTACTTGCACCTTGAATCCCATTTTTCTTAATCACTATTTTAATTAGTTACGCTTTCTATTGAAATGAAAAGTGAATTTCCAGTCACAAAAGTCAAAATTAAGGACAAATCAGAACTATTAACTATTGATTGTGAATTCATGAACGATTCTTGAATTTGAATCTAAAATTTTATTTCTATTTTCCTAATCCTAATGATATAAGAAAATAAAAATGGACACCTAACCAATCAGTATTGATTCTTTTTAATACAAAATTCTTCTCAATTTTAATTATAACAACAATTATGGGTATATGTAAACCCTAGAACATAAAATTTTACACAGATATCTAATATGATATCTTATCTGTTTATGATTCCTATGTAAAAATTTCTATTCAATGAAAAATTGAATAGAAATTTTGATAGAGCACTGCAGTAAAGGGAGAGACATAGGAGCCATGGATATATATAGATAGCTATAGTTATCTCTTAATAAGCCTTTTTTTCTTCTGCATTATGTACTTCAATCGTATTATTTCAATCGTATTCGATTTATCTATTTTTATATATAAAATAAAAATAGAATATTTATCTATAATATAAATAAAAAGGATAAAAAAATACATATATAAATAGATAAAAATATATCTCTTCCATGTGTATACGAATTTTTTTAATTAAACAATGAAATCAAATCCACAAAAAAGCTAAGTGTTAAAAAATCAACTTTATATTATATTGTTTATGATTATTGGTTCTTTATCGAATTGAAAAATTTAATTCCAAATCCATTTATTTTACTAGTATCTAATCATATTGGAATATGTAATATCATAATAATGGAAGAAATTAAATCAAGTTTTGTTTTGCTATTATATACAAAATCTCCTAAGTCTAAGTTAAGTAGAATTTCTCAATCCCTTTCCAGTTGTATCTTTTACAAATTCTAATTTGAGTATAAAATTCTCTTTATTCCTCCGTTCATATGTATTTCATACATTCCATATCCATTTATGGAGTTAGATAAAATTTTATGCGATTCTGTAAACATAATAAAAATTCTATCATTGCCAGATCGATCCATATAATTAAATTAAATGAAGAACGATCCAATAATGGGATTTTTTTTATAAACGGGAAATTCAAAATTCTCATGAATGGAAATGAGGGAATGTCTACAATACCTGGATTTAATCAGATACAATTTGAAGGATTTTGTAGGTTCATTGATCAGGGCTTAACAGAAGAATTTTATAAGTTTCCAAAAATTAAAGATACAGATTAAGAAATTAAATTTCAACTATTTGTAGAAACATATCAATTAGTAGAACCATTGATAAAAGAAAGAGATGATGTATATGAATCACTTACATATTCTTTTGAATTATATGTATCCGCGGGATTCATTTGGAAAACCAGTAGGGATATGCAAGAACAAACAATTTTTATTGGAAACATTCCTCTAATAAATTCCCTAGGAACTTTTATAATATATGGAATATACAGAATTGTAATCAATCAAATATTGCAAAGTCCCGGTATTTATTACGGGTCAGAATTGGATCATAACGAAATTTTGATATATACCGGCACTATAATATTAGATTAGGGGCAAGAGTAGAATTAGAGATTGATAGAAAAGCAAGGATATGGGCCCGTTGAGTAGGAAACAGAAATATCTATTCTAGTTCTATCATCAGCTATGGGTTTAACCTAAAAGTTTCTTAGCTTTCCTGAATAATAAGGAAAAAAAAATTGGGTCAAAGGAAAATGCCATTTTAGAGTTTTATCAACAATTTACTTATGTAGGTGGAGATCCGGTATTTTCTGAATCCTTATGTAAGGAATTACAAAAAAAAAAATCTTTCAACAAAGATGTGAATTAGGAAGGATTGGTCGATTAAATATGAATCGGAGCCTGAATCTTGATATACCTCATAACAATACATTTTTGTTACCAAGAGATATATTGGCAGCTGTCAATCATTTGATTGGAATGAAATTTGAAATGGGTACACTTGATGATATGAATCATTTGAAAAATAAACGTATTTGTTCTGTAGCGGATCTCTTACAAGATCAATTTGGATTGGCTTTGATTCATTTAGAAAATGTGGTTAGAGGGACTATATGCGGAAAAATTAGGCATAAATTGATACCGACCCCTCAAAATTTGGCAACTTCAACTCCATTAACAACCACTTATGAATCTTTTTTTTGGATTACACGCATTATCTCAAGTTTTGGATCGAACTAATCCATTGACAAAAATAGTTCATGGGAGAAAATTGAGTTATTTGGGTCCTGGAGGATTAACAGGACGAATGGCTAGTTTTCGAATACGAGATATCCACCCCCAGTCACTATAGGTGCATTTGCCCAATTGACACTTCTGAAGTAGTCAATGTTGGACTTATTGGATCTTTATCATTTCATGCCAAGATTGGTCATTGGGGGTCTTTAGAAAGCCCATTTTATGAAATCTCCGAGGGATAAAAAAAAGTACGGATTTTTTATTTATCACCCAATATAGAGGAATACCATATGGTAGCAGCAAGAAATTCTTTGGCGCTGAATCGAGGTGTTCAAGAAGAATAGGTTGCTCCAGCTCGATATCGCCAAGAATTCCTGACTATTGCATAGGAACAGGTGCATCTTAGAAGTATTTTTCCCTTCCAATATTTTTCTATTGGAGCTTCCCTCATTCCTTTTATCGAGCATAATGATGCAAATCGGGCTTTAATGAGTTATAATATGCAGCTTCAAGTAGTTCCACTTTCCCAGTTCGAAAAATGCATTGTTGGGACTGGATTGGAATGCCAAGTGGGTCTAGATTCAGGGGTTCCTACTATAGCCGAACACGAGGGAAAGATAATTTATACTGATATTGACAAGATCATTTTATCGGGCAATAGGGATACCCTACGCATTCCATTAGTTATGTATGAATGTTCCAAAAAAAATACTTGTATGCACCAAAAACTCCAGGTTGAGTGGGCTAAATGCATTAAAAAAGGATAAGTTTTAGCGGATGGTGCCGCTACAGTTGGTGGCGAACTAGCCTTGGGCAAAAACGTATTATTAGCTTATATGCCATGGGAAGGTTACAATTTTAAGGATGCAATACTTGTTAGTGAACGTATGGTATATGAAGATATTTATACTTCTTTTAACATATGGAAATATGAAATATAGACTCATGTCTCAAGCCAAGTACCTGAAAGGATCACTAACGAAATACCACATCTAGAAGCCTATTTACTCCGAAATTTAGACAAAAATGGAATTGTGATGCTGGGATCTTGGGTAGAGATGGGTGATATTTTAGTAGGTAAATTAATGCCTCAAATGGCAAAAGAATCAGCTCCAGAAGATAGATTATTAAGAGCCATACTTGGTATTCAGGTATCTACTTCAAAGGAAACTTGTCCAAAATTACAGATAAGTGGTAGGGGTTATTATTGATGTGAGATGGATCCAAAAAAAGGATGGTTCCAGTTATAATCTGGAAACAATTCGTGAATATATTTTACAAAAACGTGAAATCAAAGTGGGTGATAAAATAGCCAGAAGACATAGAAATAAAGGCATCATTTCCAAAATTTTGCCTAGACAAGATATGCCTAATTTGCAAGATGGAAGACCTGTCGATATGGTCTTCAACCCATTAGGAGTACCTTTATGAATGAATGTAGGACATATATTTGAATGCTCACTCGGGTTAGCGGGAGGTCTGCTAGATAGACATTATCGAATAGCGCCCTTTGATGAGAGATATGAACAAGAAGCTTCGAGAAAACTGGTATTTTCTGAATTATATGAAGCCAGTAAGCAACCAAAAAATATGTGGGTATTTGAACCCAAGTATCCAGGAAAAAGTAGAATATTTGATGGAAGAATGAGAGATCCTTTTGAACAGCCTATTATAATAGAAAAGCCTTATATCTTGAAATTAATTCATCAAGTTGATGATAAAATACACTGACGTTCCAGTGGACATTATTCACTTATTACACAATAACCCCTTAGAGGAAGGGCCAAGCAAGGGGGACAACGGGTCGGAGAAATGGAGGTTTGGGCTCTAGAGGGATTTGGTGTTTCTCATATTTTACAAGAAATGCTTACTTATAAATCGGATCATATTAGAGCTCGCTAAGAAGTGCTTGGTACTATGATCATTGGAGGAACAATACCTAAACCTGAGGATGCTCTAGAATCTTTTCGATTGCTCATTCGAGAATTACGATCTTTGGTTCTGGAATTGAATCATTTCCTTGTATCTGAGAAGAACTTTCAGATTAATAGGAAGGAAGCTTAATCAGAATGAATCAGAATTTTTATTCTATGATTGATTGGTATAAACATCAAAAACTCCGAATTGGATCAGTTTTACCTCAATAAATAAGTGCTTGGGCCAATAAAATCCTACCTAATAGAGAGATTGTTAGAGAGGTGACAAAGCCCTACACTTTTCATTACAAAACCAATAAACCTGAAAAAGATGGATTATTTTGTGAAAGAATTTTTGGGCCTATAAAAAGTGGAATTTGTGCATGTGGAAATTATCGAGTAATCAGAAATGAAAAAGAAGACCCAAAATTTTGTGAACAATACGGGGTCGAATTTGTTAATTCTCAGATACGAAGATATCAAATAGGCTACATCAAACTGGCATGCCCCGTAACTTATGTTTGGTATTTGAAACGTCTTCCTAGTTATATCGCAAATCTTTTAGATAAACCTTTTAAAGAATTAGAAGGCCTAGTATACTGCGATGTGTGATTTGATCGAAATTCTGATTTTACAGTTTTGGAATGAAAAATTGTCATCCCATTTAATCGAATTGTTAATCGAATTAGGATGCCCTTGATCTGATATGTCTCTTGAAAGGAGTAACATGAAGCTCAAAATTATGGGCGTATTCAATACTCCCCAATAAAAGAGGAATTGGTCTATGGTCGATGCAGTAACAAAAAAATGGGAATTCCTGATTGTACCTCGTGAAAATCGACTTCTTTCTTTTGCTTTTGTGGAATTAATCATTCTCTTTCTTTTTTATTTTAGAAATTGAATAAATAGAAAGAAACTATGTTTATACTCAAGGAAATAAATATGTCATGGTTACAAGAGTCTATACATCGCATATAGGCTTTAATAGCATAGCATCGTGGTATAACCGTCGAGGTGATTTCAAGACCTAAAAGATCAAATAGAAAGAGACATAGACAAGTAAATCCCTTATGAATTCTAAGGTACTGGGAATTCATCATTCGAAGGGAAGTAGACTACTTAAGAATTTCACATTTTATTTAGGTCGTAATTGTAAGAATTGAATAAGTTGTGATAATTGAATAAAGAATTCAAAAATTCTAAAAAAATGTAAAATAAAAGAAGAATGAATCAATGAAAGCTTGCTTGGTCCTTATTGGGAACTTGAGTAAGGAGTAGCTCTTTTTTGGGGTTTTGTCGATTTTGAAAGCAGGAACCCTTTTCGTTATATTTGGTATAACTACTTACTTCTTGAGCCGGATGAGAGGAAACTTTCATGTTCGATTTTGAAGGGGGGAGACCTATAGGATTCTATCCCAATTTTTCTTTTGCTAGGCCTATAGCTAAGAAACCTACTTTTTTACGATTGCGAGGTTCATTTGAATATGAAATCCAATCCTAGAAATACAATATTTTACTTTTTTTTACTACCCAAGGCTTCGATACATTTCGAAATTGAGAAATTTCCACAGGAGCTGGTGCTATCCTAGAATAATTAGCTGATCTAGATTTACGAATTATTATGGATTGTTCATCAGTAGAATGGAAAGAATTAGGGGAAGAAGGACCTACAGGGAATGAATGGGAAGATCGAAAAGTTAGAAGAAGAAGGTATTTCTTGGTCAGACACGTGGAATTAGTTAAGCATTTTATTCGAACAAATATAGAACCAGAATGGATGGTTTTATGTCTATTACCAGTCCTTCCTCTCGAGTTGAGACCGATCATTTAGATAGATGGTGGTAAACTAATGAGTTCCGATATTAATGAACTCTATAGGAGAGTTATCTATCAGAACAATACTCTTATTGATCTATTAACAACAAGTAGATCTATGCCAGGGGAATTAGTAATGTGTCAAAAGAAATTGGTACAAGAAGCCGTGGATACACTTCTTGATAATGGAATCCGCAGACAACTAATGAGGGACGATCATAATAAGGTTTACAAGTCAATTTTTGATTTAATTAAAGGGAAAGAAGGAAGATTTCGTGAGACTATGCTTGGCAAATGAGTTGATTATTTGGGTTGTTCTATTATTTTCGTAGGCCCCTCACTTTCATTACATCAATGTGGATTGCCTCGTGAAATAGCAATTGAGCTTTTCCAGATATTTGTAATTCATGGTATAATTAGACAACATCTTGCTTTGAACATAGGAGTTGCTAAGAGTAAAATTCGTGAAAAAGAGACAATTGTATGGGAAATACTTCAGGAAGTTATGCAGGGGCATCCGATATTATTGAATAGAGCACCAACTCTACATAGATTAGGCATCCAGGCATTCCAACCCATTTTAGTGGAAGGCCGTGCTATTTGTTTACATCCATTAGTTTGTAAGGGATTCAATGCAGACTTTGATGGGGATCAAATGGATGTTCATATACCTTTATCATTGGAGGCTCAAGGGGAGGCACATTTACTTATGTTTTCTCATACGAATCTCCTGTCTCCAGCTATTGGAGATCCCATTTCCGTACCAACCCAAGATATGCTTATTGGGCTCTATATATTAACAAGCAAAAATCGTCGAGGTATTAGTGCAAATAGGTATAATCCATGTAATCGCATAAATTATCAAAACAAAAGAATTGGCGATAATAACGATAAATATACAAAAGAACCCTTTTTTTCTAATTCCTATCATGCAATTGGGGCTTATCGATAGAAAAGAATCAATTTAGATAGTCCTTTGTGGCTCAGGTGGCAACTAGATCAACACACTATTGTTTCAAGAGAAGCTCCCATCAAAGTTCACTATGAATCTTTAGGTACCTATCATGAGATTTTTTGAACAATATATAATAGTAAGAAATAGAAAAAATGAAATTCTTTGTATATACATTCGAACTATTGTTAGTCATATTTCTCTTTATTGAGAAATTAAAGAAGCTATACAAGGGTTTTGCCAAGCCTACTTAGTGGGGTAGTATTTAATTAAATCATAGGGATCTAAGCTAAGTAATTCTATAACATCGGCATAAATTCCTATCTCTTTGGTTCAACTAGGACTAAAGTTCCTGAATTTCTACGCAAATCAAGATCGAGAAAAGGAAGTTTCCAACCATTGACTCAAATCCATTATTGAAACCTACTCAGCACAATATGGAGATACTTATGGCTGAACGAGCCAATTTGGTCTTTCACAATAAAGTGATAGATGGAACTACCATTAAATGACTTATTAGCAGATTAATAGATCATTTTGGAATGGCATATACATCACACATTCTTGATCAAGTAAAGACTCTAGGTTTCCAGCAAGCCACTGCTACATCCATTTCATTAGGAATTGATGATCTTTTAACAATACCTTCTAAGGGATGGCTAGTCCAAGATGTTGAACAACAAAGTTTGATTTTGGAAAAACACTATCATTATGGAAATGTACACGCGATAGAAAAATTATGCCAATCTATTGAGGTATGGTATGCTATAAGTGAATATTTGCGACAAGAAATGAATCTTAATTTTAGGATGATAGAACCCTTTAATTCAGTCCATATAATGTCTTTTTCAGGAGCTAGGGGAAATATATCTCAAGTACACCAATTAGTAGGTATGAGAGGATTAATGTCGGATCCGCAAGGACAAATGATTGATTTACCCATTCAAAGTAATTTACGTGAAGGACTGTCTTTAACAGAATATATCATTTCTTGTTATGGAGCATAAGAAGGGGTTGTCAATACTATTGTACGAACATCAAATGTTGGATATCTTATGCGTAGACTTGTTGAAGTAGTTCAACACATTGTTATACGTAGAACATATTGTAGCACTACTCGAGGGATCCCTGTGAGTCCTCGAAATGGGATGATGTCGGAAATAATTTTTATTCAAACATTAATTGGTCATGTATTAGCAAACAATATATATATGGGTCTGCGATGTATTGCCATTCGAAATTAAGATATTGGGATTGGACTTGCCAATCGATTCATAACCTTTCAAACACAAACAATATCTATTCGAACCCCCTTTACTTGCCGGAGTACATCTTGGATCTATTGATTATGTTATGGTCAGAGTCCCACTCATGGCGATCTAGTGGAATTGGGAGAAGCCGTAGGTATTATTGCAGGTCAATCCATTGGAGAGCCTGGTACTCAACTAACATTAAGAACGTTTCATACGACGGAGTATTCATAGGGGGTACTACAGAACATGTATGAGCCCCCTCTAACGGAAAAATAAAAATTAATAAGGATTTGGTTCATCCCATATGAACATGTCATGGGCATCCTACTTTTCTATGTTATATCGACTTGTATGTAACTATTGAGAGTCAAGATATTATACATAATGTGACTATTCCACCAAAAAGTTTCCTTTTAGTTCAAAATGATCAATATGTAGAATCAGAACAAGTGATTTGCTGAAATTCGGGCGGGAACATACACTTTGAATTTTAAAGAGAAGGTTCAAAAACATATTTATTCCGATTCAGAAGGGGAAATGTACTGGAGTACTGATGTATACCATGCACCTAAATTTACATATAGTAACGTCCATCTATTACCAAACACAAGCCATTTATGGATATTATCGGGAAGTTTGTGCAGATCCAGTATAGTTCCTTTTCACTACAAAAGGATCAAGACCAAATGAATGTTCATTCTCCTTCTGTCAAAAGAAGAAATATTTTGAGTCTTTCCATAAATAATGATCAAGTTAAACACAATTCAAATTTTTGGGGTAAAAAAAAGTAGGATTTCTGATTATTCAGAACTTAATCGAATCATATGTACTGGTCATTGTAATCTCATATATCCTCCTATTCTCTAGGAGAATTTTGATTTATTGGCAAAGAGGCGAAGAAATAAATTCATCATTCCATTCCAATCAATTTCAATTCAAGAACGAGAGAAAGAGCAAATGATCCACTCTGCTATCTCAATTGAAATACCTATAAATGGTATTTTTCGTAGAAATAGTGTTTTTCCTTATTTCGATGATCCCCCAATACCTAAGAAAGAGTTCAGGAATTACTAAATATAGGGATATAAGGGTGCATTCAATCGTCAAAAAAGAAGATTTGATTGAGTATCGGGGAGTCAAAGAATTTAAGCCAAAATACCAAATGAAAGTAGATTGCTTTTTTTTTTTTCATTCCCGAGGAAGTGTATATTTTACCCAAATCTTCTTCTCTAATGGTATGGAACAATAGTATCATTGGAGTAGATACACAAATCACTTTAAATACAAAAAGTCGAGTGGGCGGATTAGTTCGAATGGAGAGAAAAAAATTGAACTTAAAATATTTTGTGGAGATATTCATTTTTTGGGAGAGACAGATAAGATATCCCGACATAGTGGTATCTTGATCCCACAGGAAGGGTAAAAACAAATTCTAAGGAATCAAAAAAGTGAAAAATTGGATCTATATCCAATGAATCACACCTACCAAGAAAAAGTTTTTTGTTTTGGTTCGACCAATAATCATATATGAAAGAACAATTAATCAAGTCCGACACCGGGTTTTCCAACAAGCCTTATAGGGAGCTCTAGGAAGGCTGAATATTTGTGTAGCACCCTTAGCCTATAATCTGTACATATCACTTTATCCAACTCATTACACATGTTTTACTGTATAACATAAACATATACCAACTGCACAGAGAACATATAATCAAACTTAATACATAAGAGTGCTATACTTTTAAAAAAACTTTTCAGTGTACGTTAAAGTCTCTTTACAAAATACAACAACTGTTTAACATTTTTACATATAATATCTCCAATACCACTATCCTATAATCATTACTATATACAAAGAGCAAAAATAAAAGTCTATAAATGTCTCTCTCGTTGACTTGAGTTGGCCATCCTGCTGCAGATATCACCCTAACAACCTACACGGATGAAACACCCGTGCTAAGCTATAAAGCTTACTGGGGAACTAAATCATGATAAACGACCACTCACAGTGATCGTCGACAAGCACACAACATACCTCAAATATAACAAAATGCAGCAGTTAATTCATATTACGAAAATCATAAAGTTCAGCAATAAAATTTGCATTGATGCTTTAATCAACATATATAACCATGTAAGCTCTAATGTTCTATAGCTTTAAATTCAACTAATTATCATGTGTCTAGTTTCTGAATTGATACTAAACCGTAAAAGCATAAATATCTATTATCTTTTCATCTCTTTAACATGTCTTTGATATATACACATTAGAATTAAAAAGCAAATCCATACTTCCAATTACCATGAGATTATTATATTACTATAGGCTTATTTTATATTCCACAAGTTATTCATGTTATAACATATTAGATGTATCATAAAAATAAGCCTTTCAACTAAGCATAACACTTATATATCATTATCATAAATAGGAAATACACGTTAAAGAATGTGTACATGCAACAATATGAACACATATATATATAATCATAAGAAAAATATTTCAAAACAATGGTTGTTACTGTCTAACCTTTATAATCTTTAATATACACTATGAATATGCACTTATAAAATTGTTGCGCACATTAGGCTTTTATAATACTCTTGGACTTAATAAAAATTCCTTCATCAATCATGTATTGGCATACATATAGAAATAAGGTTTATGATCATAAAGGCATATATATATATGATCAATTTAATCAAAATATTAATATGATGCAAATTCATCATTTAACGATTAGCATGTATTTAGGATACTAGCAGTATAGATACATATAATATTGCACATTCTTTTAGATGTGAGTTTTATATGCAATAAAAGGAATTTTATATGCAGAATAGTATAAAGTCAATTAAGAATTTGCGTGCCTTATTAAACCTTTCTTGACCTTTGACAATAAATCCTGCACTATTCTAAAGAGGTGGATAACGGGTTATACGATGGTACCCGAAGGTACAAGTAAGATACCCGAAGGTATAAATTGATTGATTATAACGGTAGCACCCGAAGGTACAAGTCTGTTTAGTCACCCAAACGGGGTTGACTACAACCCAAACGGGGTTGAAAATGATCCAAATGGGACCATGTCCGTTTAGTTACCCAAACGGGGTTAACTACAACCCAAACGGGGTTGAAACTATCGCAGCTGCAAGGTACCCTTATAGGCATGCCTATCTATCCACTTCCTAGACTCAAAGCAGGCAGTAAAATCTCTTTACAATATCTTTTCTTTATTCATTCATATACATGTATACTCTTATACAACTATATACAAGGTAATCATATACATGCTCACGTATAACTTTCTGTAAGCATGCGAACATTTCACTGTTGGGTATTATTGTTCTGTTCTTGTAATTCTATTAAATCATGTGACTATTCTGTATGTCGAGACTATACTTATATAAGGCCATTTGTACCCGTTCATAATCATGTAAAAATATCTATCTTCTTTAGTACATATACATATATGCACAATTCATAAACAATTTATACACTTTTCTCATATAATAGTCACATGACAAGATACTCCTTCTCTAATGCATACTTTTGTATACATGGTCTCATATAATAATGCCATTATATGCTATGATAAAATTTCTATAATGGAGTCTTTAGCACTGTAGATCTGTATTTCAACATACTTACATGTGACAACACATATGCTTAATCATGTCATTTCAATTAAGTGAAGCCATATTCATACATTTCACTTTACATGTATTCTTTGAATCATCGCTCTAAAACGTCTTTCAAAATTCCAACCCAATCATGTAAGATCATATTATATGTTTATATGTTCATATATAATCTACAATTCACGTTACTTCTTTCTACAAGTAAAGTTGACATTTACTCCATCATTAAATAATATGTACATGTAAGCATAATTGTACAAAACAGCCATGTACATAAGTTTGATCATGTTCACATTAAGCATCTCACATGTTCATAGTCATGCTAAAACATTTTCTATCTCATAGGGCAATTACATGCTCATACACTCATATACATAATCATGTGCTATACAAAATATCGACATGTTTTCATATGGGCATATACATATGACATGGTCATACTATTATATTCCCTATTTCATAGCATAGGTACATGTCAAAATGTGCACTTTCTTATCATAGGATTACATATATATACATAAATTTTGCATATGACAATCATGTACAAATCTATTTACATATATAGGTTAGATATTTTCATCACCAATATTTATTTATGTACACATACAAATGTATATGTATACATATAAATCCTTCATTGATAGTCATATTACATGCCCTATCCAATTTATTTTACTATCACATAAACAACTATTTATCTCAATTAATTAAAAAGTCATAGAATAAAGTATCACAAAAGTCTACACAGGGCAGCATTCTGGACTCGATTTGTGAGCCACATTTGATATTGAAGATGTCATTTTTAGGCAAAATGATCTTCTACAATATTATACCCCTATGTGTCTAGTTTCCAGAGCAACAACATTCATCTTAATATCGGACCTATAGCTCGAGTTATTTGAAATATACTATAGGCTGTTCATAGAGCCAAAACAGTGTGGGCTGTCACTTAGAAAAATTCATAACGTAAAATTGAGAGAGATTTAGACCAACATTTCTTCTTAAAAGTAATACTTTCATGTCTCTAGTTTTAACAGAATTTTGTTTTGTAGCATTTCAACACCTCTACAAAAAGTTATGCCTATTATTGTAAATTCTGTTTCTATGAGCAGTCCAGGGGACTAGTCCGGATTCAACCCTAAATTCCCTATACTTAGAGGCAGATTTAAGCTTAGCTTTCTTCTTAATAATTGTAGATATAGAAGTATAGTTTCCATAAAAATTAACTTTACATCATTCTGATCATTGTAGACGAAGTTATCTCAATTTAATTACAAGCTGTTCCAGACTCCACATTAACAGTTCACCTGATTTTTCAATAAATTATAAAAATTAGTTAGAGGCAGAATCAACGCCTGGTCCCTTCTACAAATTTGTAGGTTTATGTCTCATTTAACTATATAATTTTGAATTGGTTCATTTTGAGGTCTCTAACTCAATGTACAATAGAATTACCATTACTAGGTCAAAGAAACCCTATTAAGGTTTCAAATGCAACTTACCTCACATTCTCAACAAATAATTCAAATCATTCTCAACAAATCATTCAAATCTTAAGTCTACCTCATCATGTCCAGCAGAAAATTACATGCACATGAAAACCCCTAAAATTCCCATACCTTGGCCAAAATTTCCTTTAGCCAACTAATCCTTTGCAAGACCTTTTTCCTTTGTCTCTTTTATCTTCTCCTTCTTTATCTACAATGTAAATCATTCTCTAATCCATCATTTCCAGCAGCTTTTCCCAACCAAAATCCAAGTAGAGAATGAAGAAGGAGATGATGATAATGAAGATAACAAAAATTAAACCATACCTTATTAATCTATATCAAAATTTCCTTGAACAATCCCTCATGCATGCAATGGCCTTCATGAATTTATGAGAGATGAATATGAAAATTGAAAGAGATGAAACGAATTCCCTCCTTTGGTGCCGTCCCACACTCCCTTTCTCTTTCATTCCACTAACACCAACATTTATATATAGTTCTTTGGTAAATGTCTTTCTAGGTCCTTCAAGGTTTTGCATGTCACACTAAAGACATACAACTTTTTGCATGCTATAAATTGACCACTCCACTAACTCTTTTTCTTAAATCAACCATTCTATTTAATCCCTTTTATGAATTTACCTCTTAATATATGCTTCTATCCACATTTGACTCTTAAAATGTCATATTTATAAATTGACCCCTAAATTAATACTTCATGCTAAACATACTCACTTTCTACTGCTCACTATCCGATTTTTGCATAATATTTTTCACATGGAAAACGACATTTTTCAAGAAACTTTTCTTCTTAACAATTGATACTTAAGATCTTAACTATATGATATAAAAATTCAAGTCATTTTGATGTATATCCCAGGAGTTATAACATAAGAAACACCTACTGCTCCAATGACCAGCCAAATGAAAAAGGGCTACTGTTTTGGGCATTTTTGAAGACCTTAGAGACAAAATTTCATTATTCTTATTTCTATAACATTTGTAGACAAAGAAGTCCCGGTTCTATCCCAACTAAAATAATCAAATTTGGAGTTCAAAAACTCAACTTATGATTAAAATAGTCATTGGAGGTCAATCCGAATTTCTGGACAGCACTTTCACATTAATGCCTAATATCTTAATTCAAGTCAATATACTTATAAAATCTATAATCAACACAAGTATTAATGCATGCAAGAAATAGTAGTTCCCAAACAATATCTTAACTGTATTTTTTCTCGAATTATACATACTATGCTATAATGTCATTTGACTATGGTATACTCTATCTCTTAAAATCATGAATCCATTAGATCATAAGTACTACTAATTTATCCCCTAATGCTCAATTTGACTTTAATGACATATGTTTGCCTTTGAATTCCACTAGGGCCTCTCTAGGGTCCTTACACATCTCTCCCCCTTAAGGAATTTCGTCCTCGAAATTCATACCTGTGTCCTTTGCTCAAAAGTACCACTATCAATTCTTAGACTTTTATGTTTAGCACTATAAACTTCCATTCCATACTATCTCTGCCAACTTTGCTTGATGCTCACTTTGACTTAATTTGCTTTTCTTATAACTCAATCTCTATAAGGAGCGATATTATCATAAAATTGCATCGGTACTATACTCAACATATATCCTGTCAGTTTTCTTTATCAATTGGAGCCTGTACATGTAATATGATGCTTGATGCTATGTTATGCGTGAATAATGCTTTTGTGTATGCAATAAGATGCAAATGCATTTTCTCATGTGCTGTATATGTTTTAGCCCCATCCCATGTATAATGCTTCATCAATTGCACGCACTCGATAAGGAAATACTGACAGGTATATAGAGCATCATAAATACACCTCAATTTGATATCTCAGAACCTTCAACTATAGATACTTTTATCAACTAAGCAAAACTCCATCTCATGTATCATAATTAAATAATCACTACTTATCCCTCTAACATACCTATTTCATAATCCAATATACCTTTATATATGCATTTTATGTACTATTTGATCTGGGATTAAGATCCCAAAGAGAGTACTGTTATACACATAATCCAATTTTGAAACTTCAATCATATACATTTATCCTCATTTACAGTTATTCAAGTATTTTCATTATCAAATTCTATCGAATCATCTCACTTCAGTCTAACCATAGCAAAACAAGGATATCTGCATTGGCCAACACTCTATAGCTTCCTATGATAACAACTCTAGACACCTATAGCCCAGAAACGACTAAACCTAAGCTCTGATACCACTAATTGTAGCACCCTTAGCCTATAATCTGTACATATCACTTTATCCAACTCATTACACATGTTTTACTGTATAACATAAACATATACCAACTGCACAGAGAACATATAATCAAACTTAATACATAAGAGTGCTATACTTTTAAAAAAACTTTTCAGTGTACGTTAAAGTCTCTTTACAAAATACAACAACTGTTTAACATTTTTACATATAATATCTCCAATACCACTATCCTATAATCATTACTATATACAAAGAGCAAAAATAAAAGTCTATAAATGTCTCTCTCGTTGACTTGAGTTGGCCATCCTGCTGCAGATATCACCCTAACAACCTACACGGATGAAACACCCGTGCTAAGCTATAAAGCTTAGTGGGGAACTAAATCATGATAAACGACCACTCACAGTGATCGTCGACAAGCACACGGCATGCCTCATATATAACAAAATGCAGCAGTTAATTCATATTACAAAAATCATAAAGTTCAGTAATAAAATTTGCATTGATGCTTTAATCAACATATATAACCATGTAAGCTCTAATGTTCTATAGCTTTAAATTCAACTAATTATCATGTGTCTAGTTTCTGAATTGATACTAAACCGTAAAAGCATAAATATCTGTTATCTTTTCATCTCTTTAACATGTCTTTGATATATACACATTAGAATTAAATAGCAAATCCATACTTTCAATTACCATGAGATTATTATATTACTATAGGCTTATTTTATATTCCACAAGTTATTCATGTTATAACATATTAGATGTATCATAAAAATAAGCCTTTCAACTAAGCATAACACTTATATATCATTATCATAAATAGGAAATACACGTTAAAGAATGTGTACATGCAACAATATGAACACATATATATATAATCATAAGAAAAATATTTCAAAACAATGGTTGTTACTGTCTAACCTTTATAATCTTTAATATACACTATGAATATGCACTTATAAAATTGTTGCGCACATTAGACTTTTATAATACTCTTGGACTTAATAAAAATTCCTTCATCAATCATGTATTGGCATACATATAGAAATAAGGTTTATGATCATAAAGGCATATATATATATGATCAATTTAATCAAAATATTAATATGATGCAAATTCATCATTTAACGATTAGCATGTATTTAGGATACTAGCAGTATAGATACATATACTATTGCACATTCTTTTAGATGTGAGTTTTATATGCAATAAAAGGAATTTCATTTGCAGAATAGTATAAAGTCAATTAAGAATTTGCGTGCCTTATTAAACCTTTCTTGACCTTTGACAATAAAGCCTGCACTATTCTAAAGAGGTGGATAACGGGTTATACGATGGTACCCGAAGGTACAAGTAAGATACCCGAAGGTATAAATTGATTGATTATAACGGTGGCACCCGAAGGTACAAGTCTGTTTAGTCACCCAAACGGGGTTGACTACAACCCAAACGGGGTTGAAAATGATCCAAATGGGACCATGTCCGTTTAGTTACCCAAACGGGGTTAACTACAACCCAAACGGGGTTGAAACTATCGCAGCTGCAAGGTACCCTTATAGGCATGCCTATCTATCCACTTCCTAGACTCAAAGCAGGCAGTAAAATCTCTTTACAATATCTTTTCTTTATTCATTCATATACATGTATACTCTTATACAACTATATACAAGGTAATCATATACATGCTCACGTATAACTTTCTGTAAACATGCGAACATTTCACTGTTGGGTATTATTGTTCTGTTCTTGTAATTCTATTAAATCATGTGACTATTCTGTATGTCGAGACTATACTTATATAAGGCCATTTGTACCCGTACATAATCATGTAAAAATATCTATCTTCTTTAGTACATATACATATATGCACAATTCATAAACAATTTATACACTTTTCTCATATAATAGTCACATGACAAGATACTCCTTCTCTAATGCATACTTTTGTATACATGGTCTCATATAATAATGCCATTATATGCTATGATAAAATTTCTATAATGGAGTCTTTAGCACTGTAGATCTTCAACATACTTACATGTGACAACACATATGCTTAATCATGTCATTTCAATTAAGTGAAGCCATATTCATACATTTCACTTTACATGTATTCTTTGAATCATCGCTCTAAAACGTCTTTCAAAATTCCAACCCAATCATGTAAGATCATATTATATGTTTATATGTTCATATGTAATCTACAATTCACGTTACTTCTTTCTACAAGTAAAGTTGACATTTACTCCATCATTAAATAATATGTACATGTAAGCATAATTGTACAAAACAGCCATGTACATAAGTTTGATCATGTTCACATTAAGCATCTCACATGTTCATAGTCATGCTAAAACATTTTCTATCTCATAGGGCAATTACATGCTCATACACTCATATACATAATCATGTGCTATACAAAATATCGACATGTTTTCATATGGGCATATACATATGACATGGTCATACTATTATATTCCCTATTTCATAGCATAGGTACATGTCAAAATATGCACTTTCTTATCATAGGATTACATATATATACATAAATTTTGCATATGACAATCATGTACAAATCTATTTACATATATAGGTTAGATATTTTCATCACCAATATTTATTTATGTACACATACAAATGTATATGTATACATATAAATCCTTCATTGATAGTCATATTACATGCCCTATCCAATTTATTTTACTATCACATAAACAACTATTTATCTCAATTAATTAAAAAGTCATAGAATAAAGTATCACAAAAGTCTACACAGGGCAGCATTCTGGACTCGATTTGTGAGCCACATTTGATATTGAATATGTCATTTTTAGGCAAAATTCTCTTCTACAATATTATCCCCCTATGTGTCTAGTTTCCAGAGAAACAAAATTCATCTTAATATCTGACCTATAGCTCGAGTTATTTGAAATATACTATAGGCTGTTCATAGAGCCAAAACAGTGTGGGCTGTCACATAGAAAAATTCATAACGTAAAATTGAGAGAGATTTAGACCAACATTTCTTCTTAAAAGTAATACTTTCATGTCTCTTGTTTTAACAGAATTTTGTTTTGTAGCATTTCAACACTTCTACAAAAAGTTATGCCTATTATTGTAAATTCTGTTTCTATGAGCAGTCCAGGGGACTAGTCCGGATTCAACCCTAAATTCCCTATACTTAGAGGCAGATTTAAGCTTAGCTTTCTTCTTAAGAATTGTATATATAGAAGTATATTTTCCATAAAAATTAACTTTACATCATTCTGATCATTGTAGACGAAGTTATCTCAATTTAATTACAAGCTGTTCCAGACTCCACATTAACAGTTCACCTGATTTTTCAATAAATTATAAAAATTAGTTAGAGGCAGAATCAACGCCTGGTCCCTTCTACAAATTTGTAGGTTTATGTCTCATTTAACTATATAATTTTGAATTGGTTCATTTTGAGGTCTCTAACTCAATGTACAATAGAATTACCATTACTAGGTCAAAGAAACCCTATTAAGGTTTCAAATGCAACTTACCTCACATTCTCAACAAATAATTCAAATCATTCTCAACAAATCATTCAAATCTTAAGTCTACCTCATCATGTCCAGCTGAAAATTACATGCACATGAAAACCCCTAAAATTCCCATACCTTGGCCAAAATTTCCTTTAGCCAACTAATCCTTTGCAAGACCTTTTTCCTTTGTCTCTTTTATCTTCTCCTTCTTTATCTACAATGTAAATCATTCTCTAATCCATCATTTCCAGCAGCTTTTCCCAACCAAAATCCAAGTAGAGAATGAAGAAGGAGATGATGATAATGAAGATAACAAAAATTAAACCATACCTTATTAATCTATATCAAAATTTCCTTGAACAATCCCTCATGCATGCAATGGCCTTCATGAATTTATGAGAGATGAATATGAAAATTGAAAGAGATGAAATGAATTCCCTCCTTTGGTGCCGTCCCACACTCCCTTTCTCTTTCATTCCACTAACACCAACATTTATATATAGTTCTTTGGTAAATGTCTTTCTAGGTCCTTCAAGGTTTTGCATGTCACACTAAAGACATACAACTTTTTGCATGCTATAAATTGACCACTCCACTAACTCTTTTTCTTAAATCAACCATTCTATTTAATCCCTTTTATGAATTTACCTCTTAATATATGCTTCTATCCACATTTGACCCTTAAAATGTCATATTTATAAATTGACCCCTAAATTAATACTTCATGCTAAACATACTCACTTTCTACTGCTCACTATCCGATTTTTGCATAATATTTTTCACATGGAAAACGACATTTTTCAAGAAACTTTTCTTCTTAACAATTGATACTTAAGATCTTAACTATATGATATAAAAATTCAAGTCATTTTGATGTATATCCCAGGAGTTATAACATAAGAAACACCTACTGCTCCAATGACACGCCAAATGAAAAAGGGCTACTGTTTTGGGCATTTTTGAAGACCTTAGAGACAAAATTTCATTATTCGTATTGCTATAACATTTGTAGACAAAGAAGTCCCGGTTCTATCCCAACTAAAATAATCAAATTTGGAGTTCAAAAACTCAACTTATGATTAAAATAGTCATTGGAGGTCAATCCGAATTTCTGGACAGCACTTTCACATTAATGCCTAATATCTTAATTCAAGTCAATATACTTATAAAATCTATAATCAACACAAGTATTAATGCATGCAAGAAATAATAGTTCCCAAACAATATCTTAACTGTATTTTTGCTCGAATTATACATACTATGCTATAATGTCATTTGACTATGGTATACTCTATCTCTTAAAATCATGAATCCATTAGATCATAAGCACTACTAATTTATCCCCTAATGCTCAATTTGACTTTAATGACATATGTTTGCCTTTGAATTCCACTAGGGCCTCTCTAGGGTCCTTACAATTTGTTTGACCAACGACTTACATTTACGTACCATCAATGCTAATCTCGGAATGCTTGGGGCAATAAAATAAATAATTGATTAGTCTTTCTATTGTAGGCATTATTTTTTAAAAAAAATTAAGAAATACTCATGGTAACCATTCTAGCTAACGAGATTAGTAATATTATCCGTGAATGTATTGAGCAATATAATAGGGAAGTAAAGATTGTAAATACCGGTACCGTACTTTAAGTAGGCGACGACATTGCTCGTATTTATGGTCTTGATGAAGTAATGGTAGGTGAATTAGTAGAATTTGAAGAGGGTATAATAGGCATTGCTCTGAATTTGGAATCAAATAATGTCGGTGTTGTCTTAATGGGTAACGATTTAATGATATAAGAGGGAAGCTCCGTAAAGGCAACGAGAAGAATTGCTCAGATACCAGTGAACGAGGCTTATTTGGGTCGTGTTATAAATGCCTTAGCTAAACTGATTGACGATCGAGGGGAAATTTTAGCTTCTGAATTTCGGTTAATTAAATCTCCCACTCCAGGTATTATTTTGAGATGTTCTGTATATGAGCCTCTACAAACATGACTTATTGCTATTGATTCGATGATCCCTATAGGATGTGGTCAACGAGAAATAATTATTGGAGACAGACAGACCGGTAAAACAGCAGTAGCCACAGATACAATTCTCAATAAACAAGGACAAAATGTAATGTGTGTTTATGTAGCTATTGGGCAAAAGGCATCTTCTGTGGCTCAGGTAGTGACTACTTTACAGGAAAAAGGGGTAATGGAGTACACTATTGTGGAAGCTAAAACGGCAAATTCTCCGGCTACATTACAATACCTCGCTCCATATACAGGAGCAGCTCCGGCTGAATATTTTATGTACCGTGAACAGAACACTTTAATCATTTATGACGATCTCTCCAAACAAGCGTAGGCTTATCGACAAATGTCTCTTCTATTACGAAGATCGCCTGGTCGTGAAGCTTATCCAGGAGATGTCTTTTATTTACATTCAAGCCTTTTGGAAAGAGCCACTAAATCAAGTTCTCGTTTAGGTGAAGGAAGCATGACTGCTTTACCAATAGTCAAGACCCAATCAGGAGACGTTTTGGCTTATATTCCTACTAATGTAATTTCCATTACAGATGGACAAATATTCTTATTTGCCGATCTATTCAATGCTAGAATCAGTCCTGCTATTAATGTGGGGATTTCTGTTTCCAGAGTAGGATCTGCAGCTCAAATTAAAGCTATGAAACAAGTTGCGGGTAAGTTAAAATTGGAATTGGCGCAATTTGCTGAATTAGAAGCCTTTACGCAATTCACTTCTGATCTGGATGAGGCTACTCAGAATCAATTGGCAAGAGATCAATGATTATGCAAGTTGCTCAAACAATCCCAATCTTCACCTCTCACGGCGGAGGAACAGATAATGGCTATTTAGACTGGAATGAATGGTTATCTTGATTCATTAAAAATCAGACAAGTAAGGAAATTTCTCGTTGAGTTACGTACCTACTTAAAAACGAATAAATCTCAGTTCTAAGAAATAATATCTTCTACCAAAACATTCACCGAAGAAGCATAAATCCTTTTGAAAAAAGCTATTCAGGAACAAAAGGAACGTTTTCTAGTTCAGGAACAACAAGTATAAATAAATTAATCACTTTTAGTCTTTAACTTTTCAATTTTAAAATTAGAATACTAATAATATAAATAGAATAGAAATAATATAACTATAATATATAAATATATAATCTATAAAATATAAAAAATATATAAAAATAAATCAATATATATATATATGGAAAAAATTATATGGAACCAAATTGTGTCCAATAAGATTTGAACCTATACCAAAGGTTTAGAAGACCTTTGTCCTATCTATTAGACAATGGACGCTTTTTTTTCTATTCCAATTTTTTTATAAACAAAAAATAATATACAAGATAATTTTCGAAATTAAGAAATTACATATTAATTTAATCCTATTATTTTATCTATTAACTATTAATTATTCTATTAATGCCTATTAATTTTAATTAATATCTATTAATAATTATTAATATATTTGTTTTCTATTTTATCTATATTTTATCTATTTATATATATTATATAATATATTATATTCTTTTTTATTTATTATTATTATTTTATTTATAATTTATTATTTTAATAATATAGAGTCTTAATAATATAGAGATAGTAGATACAATATAGTCTATTTAGCAGTATAGTCTATTTATTAGATATAACAAAAACAAACTATAACTATAGAATCTAGAACTTTATAATCTATAACTAACTGATTAGTTAGTTATATTCTAAATCTATAATAGAAATTTATAAAATATATAATATATAATAATAAATATTAATAAGTATATATAATATATAATATTATATATAAGATAAGAATATTAAATAGATAAGATATATTGATTATAAAATATATTGATTATTATATTAATAATTCGAATTATTAAAAAAAATATATAAATAGAATATAGAAAAATAGAATATATTATATGGATATAGAAATATTATTTCTAGTTTTTAAAGAATTTCTAGTTTTTAAAGAATATAGAGAGATAGAGCGGGTAGCGAGAATCGAACCCACATCGTTAGCTTGGAAGGCTAGAGGTTATAGTCGACATTGATTCATCATCTTTAACGTCTCTAATTCAAAACCAAATATGAAACTTTAGTTTCATTCGGCTCTTTTATGGAATATGGATAAATTTCCAGCTATAAGCTAGAAGATAAGACGTGAGTGAAAAAAATTGACCCATAAAATCTATGTTAGCTTTTCTGTATTCAAAACAAGGTGCTTTCTAGATGATCCCTCTAGATGAGTGGGATTTTAATTTAAGAATCTTTCTAGTTACTTGGTTCTCTATTTCTATTTGAGAGAATCCTTAGGAAAAGCATTTTGTTTCTGCCGAGCTAAAACAAGAGTCGATGTCTATAGTAAACCAAAGTCATCGTTTAATACTTATTTTTTTGCTTCAATCTCGACTATACAAAACAAAAAAAATATTGAAGATTTAGTTACGATTAGAAATACGCTTTTCTGTCTTTTTTCATAGATCCCTTACTTATACTCATTCAATTGAAAGCATTGATCCAATTAAAAAAATTATGTTTTGTAATTTGATAATCCAATTTTTCAATTTCTAATTAACTGTTGGCTACAAATTACGAGAATGTATATTCTTTCTCGAATTTTTCATTGCGAGGGTAAAGGATTAAATCTTTTTAAGAAATAAAGTTTTTCATCGGAATATCAGCCAAGGGATCCCTTAACTATTAGTATTAGAATTAATAGAACGAATCACACTTTTACCACTAAACTATACCCGCTATGATACATGAACTTTTTGTCAAGCAAGACAGTCGAGTATTTTTATATTTTTAATAGATATTAATATATATTTAGAAGATATTTTTATTTATTTTTATTTGATATTTTTTCTATTATCTATTATATCAATTATTATATCAATCAATATTATATATATTGATTGATATATATTGATTGGTTGATTGGAATAGATATCTTTTGAAAGCCCTTACTTTACTTAAATATCTAATCTCAATATATTTATATTAAATTCTATAGTAATAAGTAATATATACTAAGTATATTGAGTATAATTAAGTATATAATAAAATATATCAAGATTTTTCTTATATATTATTTATTAGTTTTTATTTAATTTAATTTTTTTTATTAATTTTTTAATTATATATATTTTTTTAATTAAATAATAAATAAATTAAAATTAAAGAAAAGAAAAATAGAAAAGTAATTAAGAAAGTAATAAAGAGAGAAAATGTTTTTTCAAGCCTTACTTGTTGTGTAATGTAACATAGTAATTATCCTTTTTCAATTGGGAGAGATGGCTGAGTGGACTAAAGCATCGATATGCTAATCCGTTGTACGAGTTATTCGTACCGAGGGTTCGAATCCCTCTCTTTCCGGTTCCGATGATGACTTGAAATTTTTTTTATCTTTTCTTTCAAATTTATAAAACCCTTTTACTTTGATTTTTTATTTAATTTTATAATTTTAATATTTCTTATTTAAAAATGTAGAATAGATAAAAAGAAATAAAATGCCCAAAAATTTAAAAATCAAGAAAACCCCTACCTAGTTTTATTCTATTCTTCACGTCCAGGATTACGTCCCGGATCATTAGATAAAAATCCAAAGATGAAGAGAGAAACAAAGAATATAACTACTGTGTAAACAAAGAGTTTGAGAGTAAGTATTATAAAATCTCCAAGATCTTTTTTGGTTTGGAAAAGAAATAGATTCCCTATTTTTATACCACATATTTTATTTTAACACCAAGAAATGAAGTGATTTCTAGAACTAGAAAATAATTTAATTTTTCTAAATTCATTTGTAATAAGAGTCGAGTCTTTCATTGTCAAAAATTTTATTTCATACCTAAAAGTAGCATTTTTTTCATAACTATAATTCGGACTCTAATAGAATCTAGAATGGAAAAAAGTTTAGAATGAGAAAAATAGAGTGATCCAAAATTCTCACGTTTATACAATAACTTTAATGTTTGAATTAAGTGCTTATAGTATAAGACTTATCTGATCTTATCAATTGCTATAATTTTTTTCTCGAAAAAATCATGAATTATTCTAGGACAGTATTAAAGATCTCATCGAAAACTTACAACAACTTACCAAACAAAGGCTAATAGAAAAAAAGAATAGAGGGATTACTGGCATAACATCTACGATTGGATTCAAAAAGGCGTACGCTTTGGGAAATTTTGTGAAGAAAAAATTGCTTGAATAAAGGACATAATTAAGACAGATACAAATTAAAATAAAAATATTAAGCATACCAAACATTTTGTTCTTGAAGATAATTGTATTTTGACTGATAACTGAGTTATTAATATGTTTTTGATATAAAAATTGATTAAAAATCAAGTAAGGTAGACCAAAACCCTTCTTTATTTTTATAAAACTCGCCCAATCAAAAATCCCACAACTCTTAAATCAAAAAGAATAGAGGAAATGATATTTTTATACAATATCTTAATTGAATTATATATTATGATCAATAAATTCAGTTTAATTTTATACCTACACATATGAAAATCTGAACAAAATGGTAATATATTTCCTAGATATTTGTATGGGAATTGACGAAGAACCAATATCAATATTAGTTTTATTATTGTTGAATAGAAATAGAAATGGGCCATGGCCAAGTGGTAAGGCAATGGGTTTTGGTCCCGCTATTTGGAGGTTCGAATCCTTTGTTTGCATTTTTGTTTTTTTTAATGTAAAAAAAATTGTCATCCCTTATTGATATTGAATTTATTTAATTTGAATTTCAACATTTAACATAGAATATCCAAAATGAATTCCAATGACAATTCTTTAGTCTATTTGATAAATAAGATGATCTTCTATTCGATTCAAATTTTCTCACTCAGTATGAAAGAATAAGAATTTAAAATTGTCCTTACACAGTCTTTTTTCTGTACTACTGCACTAAAAAAAATGGATATTTTTTAACCTATTTATTTGTTTTAAATCATTAATGGTTTAATCCGAATCTGAATATAGGGATTTTTTTTCTTATGATATGATGATAAAATATGTTTCTTACAAAACATTATTCAAATACTTATATAAAGATAGGCAATTTGTAAATTTAATCTTTTTAATGATTTTTTTATGAGTCCTTGGGACTCGAAGAAATGTGAGATAGGTGAATGCATCCTAGGGGGTCACTTGAAGATTCAAAAAGAACATTTTTC
This sequence comes from Excoecaria agallocha, assembly GCA_037975025.1. Lineage (NCBI taxonomy): Eukaryota > Viridiplantae > Streptophyta > Magnoliopsida > Malpighiales > Euphorbiaceae > Excoecaria > Excoecaria agallocha. Next base: position 2,243,635 of record JBBPFJ010000025.1, read on the forward strand.
TTTTCTTCATCTTATTTCTTGTAATATTCTAATTGTAAATCAAAAAATATTCAAACAAGAAAATATGGGGTTAAATTGAATTATTTTTGACTCTTCTTCAGAAACTACTCAATAGAAGTTAAAATTTTATATTACTATGTATCGCTTGAACCAATGACTATTCATGATTCCATGATTGAATCAATTACATACTAGTTCAAAACTCAAGGAATGTTATAGTAAAACTTCGTTTGAAATGATGTGGTAGAAAGCAACGTGCAACTTAAAGGACACGATCGACTGTGGATTCTTACATCCACCCTATTATATCCCAATAATAATATAAATATAATAATATTATTAATATTATATAAAATACAATAGCAATAATATAGAGGAATGAGGGCGCTCCTAGCTCGACATCATTTGTTCTATTATACTTTATTTTTTATTGGGTTGTAGTGTAAATAGTACATGATGAAGCTCGAGTAGAAAGTATTAATTTTTTTTCTTAGGGGCAAGAATCTAGGGTTAGTCCTAATCAATAAGTTGAAACAACTTCATAAGTATATTTTTGATATCGAAATAGAAAGGATACAATTCGAGCAAGTTTCAAATCCAAGAATTTTGTTAGAATTTACCAAATTGTTTTGATTAAAAAAGAAAGTGCATCATGCAGGAATCAATCATTAGTCTGATTCTTTGATAAAATAAAATCACAAAAAGTGGTAAGTTGCGGCCATTTTGAAATGATTAAAGATCACTGAAGTAATGTCTAAACCCAACGATTCAAGGCAAAGATAAAAGATTCTGGAACAAGGAAATACCCTTTTCAATTGTCTCAACAATTCGATCAGATTGAAGAATCAAAAGAGACTGTAATTGTAAAAGGAAGAAACAAAAAGAAAGAAACAAAAGGAAAGGGGATTAGAGATCACTCAATAAATGAAATGGTTAAAGGGTTTCCTTTGACCTATTTAAAAGTTATCCAACTTGAGTTAGGAGAATACAGATGATTTGATTTTTTTTTTGTAAACAAAAAAAGATTGAAATCATAGTTTAGTTGATTTGATGATTTTATGGATATATTTGACACTATAATTCTATACATATACAGAACTTAGAATGATTTTTCTCAAGCCGTACGAGGAAAAACTTCTTATACTTTTCCACGAGGGGGGGTCTATCTCTATCCCAATGAGCCATTTATCGAATCGTTGCAATTGATGTTCGATCCCAAAGAGAAGGAAGAGATCTTCGAAAAGTAGGTTTTTATGATCTGATAAAAAATGAAACCTATTTAAATGTTCCCACTATTCTATATTTCCTTGAAAAAGGTGCTCAACCTATAGGAAATGTTCATTATATTTTAAGGAAGGCGGGGGTTTTTACGGAACTTCACCTTAATCAAATGCAATTTACTTAATAAAATAGAGGGTGTGGGTAATTCATATACATATATAACTTTGTATAACCTTTTCTCTATTATCCCCCCTTCTCTTATTCTATTCATACTCTATTGACAACCTTTTTCTATTATAGATATAGAATGCTAATATAACTCTAACATAATGACAAAATTCTACATAAATATATATATATATATATTTATTATTATTATTTAGAATTTCTTATTTCAAATTTAATTATTTCTAATTAAATTCGAAATTATTAGAAATTCTATTTCTATTATTTTATATTTCTAATTATATTCTATTAATTATTATTATATTATATATTTATTTTATTGTTATTAAATTATTGAAATTGAATTCCATTTTAATTATTTTTGTTTTCTTCATTGTATATTTTTTTTCAATATACTCATATTCATATTGACAAGAGTATATCAAATAAATATAATCCGATCTAAGGTAATTGGATCTTTTATGTGGATCTATTTATACCTGGTCCATAGGTTGATTTGGTTTGTTTATTCATTCAAGTAATGGGTTTCTTTTTGATTTGTTGTGATACAAAAGTTTTCTTGTGTTGGCCGGCCATTCTTGGCCTAAGATCATTTTGTCTTCTTTTCTTCTTTTCTTTGTTTCTTCTTCAAGCCTACGAGAAAAATTTATGCTCTAAGAAAGGAAAAGGTGTAGATGGTAGAGAGAAGGGTTTTGCAGCAACCTAGGATGAATAACAAGAGACAGAGAAAGGAAAGATAGCAAGGAAAAAAGAGGAAGTTAAGGAAGAGAGAGATTGGTGGAGCCTTAAAAGGTATGGGAACTTTACCTTTATTGTGTGTGTTTGTTATGTTTATGATGTGAAAATAATAATATGTGGTGTTATAGTAAGTCAATATCATGAAAAATTTAGGTTATAATTGACTGAAAAACCAAAATGGGAAGTTTTGTTAAAGATAGGGAAAAACTGTATTAGAGTTCATATGAACAGTCAGTACAAATCTGTTGATATCTTGAGTTCTCGTGACTCAAATTTAGAAATTCTAGTTGGATAATAAAAAAAACTCATAGATCTTCATTTCATGTGAAGAATATAAAACCTTAATCAATTTGTATGATAGATAAAAATAGGTTTGAATTCGAGTCATGACTGATGCCCCTATCATTGGGAGCAATCTTTGGTTTTTAGTGAATATCTTGAGATTTAAAGCTCTGATTGGGTTTATTTTTGATGTTTTAGAAACTAGAAAGATAGATCTACAATTTGTAGAAGGAATTTTTCCAAAAAAAGGATGTTTTATAGGTTAAAATGATATAGAAGTCGAGACAGAAAATCTATCTCTGGGCGATTTGGGCCTCACGGTTACTAGGTTTTTTATAGTAATCGTGAAGTACCCTAGTTTTCAATCCAGGCCCTAAAAAAGACCTACCTCACGGTTACTAAGCTTTTCATAGTAACTGTTACCCCTTTTTAAAGTATAGAACATGATTATTACTCATTCGGTAATGACCGTGAGGTAGTCTGGCGTAGTCCAGACGCGAAAAAGTAACCTAAGTCACTGTTATCATGAATTTGGTAGTAATCATGACCCCTATGTCATGTCTTGGGCCATGGTTACCATGAATTGGTAGTAACCATGACCCTTCTTCATAGTTCAAAACTTGAAAATATAAGATATATTATGAGGCCTAAAGCTACTTTAACTTTTCCTAAGCCTTATAAATTATATTGAACATATAGATATGATAATGTACAACATTCACTATACTAATTGTTTAAGAAATGCAAAGGCAATATTTATGTTATAGTATACGATACTTGTTTGTGTTTACTCATATATGAATTTATGAATACAATACAATTATACGGTAATGATTGTTGTATATATTATGATAGTTGAGAACTATAGTATATTATATTATTTTGAATTATTCTACTTTATAGTGGAATGCATTAGTATAAGCTAATGACATATGAATATGATTCTTTGCCTGTACATAGAACTTGACCGTGGATAGATAGGCATGCCTATAGGGTTACAGTCGTAACTACTACAGGTTTAACCCCATTTGCATCTTTATTTGTCCCCGATTGGGACCACAGGCTTGACCCAGTTGGGTCTACATGTCTGATACCATCGGGTATCCACAGGAACAATACCTTCGGGTATTTATATATTTGATACCTACAGGTATCCACAACACCCGTTATCCACACCCACAGGACTTTAGCAGGCAATTTAAAGTATAAAATAAATAGTATATGAATATATGTGTAATGATGATAGAGACTTAAATATTCATTATTTATGATTGTTATAAATTAAGTATGATATGTGGATTTATATTGTAACCCTTGCATGTTCATGATAACATCTTGATATTAATACTGCTTATTGTGTGCTTGGAAATAATCACTATGAGTGGTTGTTCATATATGTATTGTTCCCCACTAAGCTTTATAGCTTAGCACTGGTGTTTATTCGTGTAGGTTCAAGATATGTCATTGCTTCAGGGACAAAGCCAACACTAGCTAGGAAGAGAAGTTAGGATGTCTAAATTGTACTGTTTTTATCTTTTTGATTTGTATAAATCTTATAAAATAATGTAGTAAACATGTTTTGTTATTAATAACTCAAAAATATGATTATGTTCTAATAAAGTGAAAATTTATATAACTTATTCTACTGTATGAATTAGAATATCAAAGTATAACCAATTATGTGATAGGTGGATATGTTACTACCATTATATGTATTGTTTAATAAAAACCTTTAATAAGTAACAGTAATTCGGATAAACTAGTATGGTCCTTACAGGTTGTACATAGGTGCAGGCACTGAAATATTCAAACTAGGCAGTCTTGGCTTTGTCAACATATGATGGGATGCGGATACCAGAGGAACTTGAAGCTTCGGACTATTTAGTCTTCTTAGGTGCCACTAAAAAACAAAGATAATAAGGAATGAGTAAAGCGGCTAATAGAAGAAAAACAAAACATGGATGAGAATATAAGATAATGGCTAAGAGAGGACACTAAGCATCCATAATCAAAATTAGTTATAAAATGTCATGGTAAGATATGCATTAACAAGCATTATTGACAATGGAGAAGTAACTAATTAAAGCATGAGTCAAAATATAAGCCAATTGTGATAAATAAGGAAGCACAATGTAACGAATAAAATCACTTAGGCATTTTATCGAGCAAGTGGTGTGCACATGTTGGATATACAAATTAGAGAACAAATATGAGGAATATGACCACCAAAATTGACACCAAGCAACACAAGTATGCATATTAGATAGCCAATATTCTATGTTTGAAAAAGAATGAGAATTGAAGCCTAAATGTGAAGTTAAAAAATACCTAAAATGTGTAACAAACCCATGCCAAAAGCAATCTTTAATTGAAAATAAATGTGCAAATTAAAGAGACAAACTCAAATTACTTACTTGAAAATAAGTTCAGGGAGGTTTGAACACAAAAATGTAGTGTAGTGTGTGAAAATGGTGAAAAAGAAGTAAGGTAATGTATGTGAAGAAAAAGGAGGAGAATGAATAAAGAAGAAGATGGAAGGAAAAAAAGGGGAGCGGGTGAGGAGGTGGTGGTCAGAAAATGAAGAGGCAATTGTGAGGGATGCTTGTGCACGGCAATACGGGGGATTTGTACTTGGGTCACTCGTGAGCGGTAGAGTAAGAAATAAAGAAGGAAAGAAGCAAAGAGGAAAAAAATAAATATATAGTGTAGGTGTGAGATGCAGAGCCACGCAGTGAAAACTTCCTGGGCATGCACGACCACGTAGAGAAGGGGCCTAAGGTACGCGTTAGTGCAAGCAGGGGGAAAGAACTTTATATGCCAGTGCAGGTATGAAGGGACAGTCGCATGCCAACGCAGGCAGGGAAGGGAAAAAGCACAGGGGAGTGCAGGGACGACAGTAGTGTGTGTGCTGGAGTGCAGCGAAGGAAAGTAGGACGCAATTGTGACCGCGCATAGGGCCTCTAAGCTCGAAAAAAATGTTTCTGACTTAAAATTGACTTTGTTGAATACTGAAATTCCCTAAATTCCCTTCTAAATTTTCCTTTGTACCTACATGACTTCTATACTCTATTTTTCCTTAAAAATTGGTTCTTTCTCTTGTTAAAGCATGAACATTACTCTCAATAAGTTGCTTATTAAATTAGTATGATCAAAATTGGTGACTACTTCTAACTGTTATATTTGACACACTTAAATTCCCTATACATTCACATTCAATTCTGCAATTTATTTAATTCTTGAATTTAAACTAAAGAAACTAAAAACACATAAAAATAAAAAAAATGTACTCACTTAGAAATTAAAAAAAACAAAAAGGGAAGAGAATTGAAGTTTTGAGTTTAAAATTCCTTAGCTAGACTATCAAACCGCTTTTAATAGTCCCAAAGTACCATGGTTGCCTCAGCAACCTCAGATTATCCAATTTTATACAGTTTGAGGTGATGACCATTCACCTTGTATTCACATCCATCCTTTGGATTTTTTATGGTCATAACTCTAAATTTATTGCTTGAAATGGTCCCATAAAGTCTATGCCCCATACATCAAAAATTTCTACCTCTAACATATTATTTATAGGAATTTCATCCTTTTTAAAGATGTTACCTACATGTTGACATCTATCACAAGGCTCAATAAAAGACCTAACATCATGAAATAGTGTAGGAAAGAAGAAACCTGATTGAAAAATTTTATGTACTGTACGATTAATCCCATGATGACCTCCGACTTCTCCTTCATGGCATTGTTGCATTATATTTTCTTGTTCCTCTTTCAAAAAGCATCATCTAAGCACTTGATCCTGATAAATCTTGATGAAATACGGATCATCCCAAAGATTATGCTTAGCATCCGCTTGAAGCTTTTTCTTTTGTTGACAAGTAAACTCTTTCGGAAGATATCCTCCTACAATAAAATTAACGATATTAGCGTACTAAGGAACTGATTTTTCATAAGTATATAAAGCAAAAATATGTTCATCGAGACATAAATCAAAATTTCTCCCTTTTCAATGTTAACTTGATCCAATCTAGATAAATGGTCAGCTACAAAATTCTCAGCTCCTTTTTTGTCCTTTATCTCAACATCAAACTCTTACAACAGCAAAACCCAGTGAATAAACCTTGATTTAGAATCCTTATTAGCAAAAAGGTGTCTTAATGCAGCATGATTTGTCCATACAGTAACTTTGGACCAATGAGATAAGATCGAAAATTTTCAAAAGAAAATACAATTGCCAACAATTCTTTCTTCATGGTTGTATAGTTAACTTGAGCTCCGATGAGTGTATGACTGGCATAGTAGATAGTGTAGAAAATCTTCTCCTTCCACAATCCTAGCATTGCTCCTACTACGTAGTCACTAGCATCACACATAATTCCGAATGGTAGGCTCCAATCTGATGATGCTATGACCAGTGCAGTGACTAACTTTTGCTTCAATGAAATAAAAGCCTGCAAGTACTTATCATTAAAGTTAAATACGGCATCTTTAAGAAATAAATTAGATAGTGGCTTGGCTATTTTAGAGAACTTCTTAATAAATCGAAGATAAAATTCGGCATGACCAAGGAAACTTTTAATACCTTTAACACTAGTCGGAGGAGGCAATTTATCTAAAACATCAACTTTTGCTTTATCTACTTCAATTCCTTTCTCGAAAATCTTATGCCCTAGAATAATTTTCCTTCTCTAAGCATGAAGTGACATTTTTTCCAATTAAGAACAAGGTTCATCTTTTGACTCCTTTTTAAGACCAATGCAAGATTATGCAAACATGACTCAAAATCACGACCATATAGTGTAAAGTCATCCATGAAAACTTCCATAAATTTTTCAAAAAAATCATGAAATATGGCCATCATGCATCTTTGAAATGTGGCAAGGGCATTGCAAAGACCAAAGGGCATCCTTCTATATGCAAATGTTCTATAGAGACATGTAAATGTGATCTTTTCTTGGTCCTCAAGGGCTATAGGTATTTCTATATACCCCGAATATGCATCCAAGAAATAGTAAAATCTATTTTCTGCCAGTTTTTCTAACATTAGGTCAATGAAAGGTAATGAAAAGTGATATTTTCTAGTGTCATTATTCAATTTCTTATAGTTTATGCATACTCTCCATTCCGTTACTGTGCGTGTAGGGATTAATTCATTATGTCCATTGGTTATTACAGTCAAACCCCCTTTCTTAGGTACACATTGAACAGGTCTAACCCAACTACTATCAGAAATAAGATAAATAATACCTGCATCAAGGAGTTTAAATACCTCCTTTTTCACCACTTCTTGCATTACTAAATTTAGTCATCTTTGGGGTTGTACCATCGGCTTGAAGTCATTTTCCATAGGTATCCAGTGCATACAATAACTGGGGCTAATTCCTTTGAGATCAGATGTTGCCCAACTAATTGCTCCTCTATATTCTTTGAGTACTGCAATGAGCATCTCTTCTTCTAAACCTGTCAATAAAGATGAAATAATTGCTGGTTTTGCATTATCCTCTAAAAATACATACTTTAAATGAGATGGAAGTATTTTGAGTTCAAAATTTTCTCCGTTAGAAGGGGACGGTTCAACCTCCACATTTTCATCTTCATTGTGCTCTTTCTCTAAATCCTGTATCAACTCTTTTTCCTTGGCTTCCAATTCCTCCTTTTTCTTTAGATGCATCAAACATTCTTGAAGTTCATCATCTAAAATGATTTCTGCATGTTTTTCTTTAACACACTCTTGAACACTATTAACAAAATAAATTGATTCTTCAAAGTCATATGAGAGATGTTTCATCACTTTGTTCATATTAAAGACCATTTCTTCCTCATTGAACCTCAAAGTCACCATTTGGCCATGAACATCGATTAAATCTCTTGTTGTGTTTAAAAAAGGTTTACCTACTATCAAAGGTACCTTTCGATCTTCCTCCATATCTATCCCCATAAAATCCACCGAAAATATAAAATTTCCAACTTTTACCAACAAATCCTCAATAATATCCTTTGGCCTTTTACCAATCTATTTGCTAACTGTAGTATCATTCAGGTCTCCTTGATATCTCCTAAGTTCAATTTCCTACAAATTGAATAGGGCATTAAATTAATGCTAGCACCCAAATTACATAAAGCATGTCTAACAAAGTTACCTCCTAATTAACAAGGTAATGTAAAACTACCAGGATCTTCTAGTTTTGCTGGAATCTTATTCATTACAATAGCACTATAATTTTCAGATAGTTGGATTGTTCCCATACCTTCTAGCTTTTTCTTATTAGTGCAAAGCACTTTTATGAATTTAGCATATTTAGGCATGTGCAATAAAGTTTCAGCAAATGGTAAATTTACATGAAACTTTTTAAACATGTCTAGAAATCTAGTTAATTGCTCATTTTGCTTTCTTTTCTAGCTAAAGTGGGCAAAGGTAACTGGGATTCATCAAGAATAGTAAAAATAAATTTTTCCTTACCTTTATCTTCCTCAATAGTGGGAGGTACTTTTTCAATATTGTCATAATTACAAACACTTACCTTCGTTGTTGGTTCCACCCTTTGAGAATAATTCTTACCAATTTCAACTTTTTCAAGCTCTTTTCCACTTCGTAAAGTGATTTCCTTGGCTTTCTCTTTTGGATTGTAGTCTACATTAGATGGAAAAGTTCCTTGAGCCCTGTTGGATAATGAGTTTACAAGTTACCCCATTTGGTTTTCTAAGTTCCTAATGGATGCCTCTTGATTTCTCATCCAAATGTCTTGAAATTTCCACCTAACATCTTGACTAGCAATAATTGTATTTTGAGAAGCCATGAAATTTACAATCATTTTCTCTATACTTGATTTCATTTCTTGTGAGGGTAGGGGTTAAGCTTTTTAAAATCTAGGTGGTTGATGATATGTAGATGGGTAGTCTGGTTGGGATTGATTTTGGTAATGAGAATGGTTATTGCTTTGGGCGGCTTAGTTTTAATTAAATGAAGCCCTATGTTGAGGGTTAGAGGTGGATGCTTGATTCCCTTTCGTCCATGAAAAATTAGGATGATTTCTCCATCCTGAATTATAGGTATTACTCTAAGGGTTCAAAGCTTTTACTTCCTCTAGTGATCAGTCACCATTCTTAAATCAAAGCACTCCTTGTGTTCCTGCATAAGCATCACATTCATTAGATAACATAGATACATTTTTAGTTTTAAGCTCATTTTTTCCTCTTAAATGTTCTTTTCTCATTAATTCCATTTGAAATTTTAGCATAGCTATTTCATCTATACTATGTACTCCCTATTTCTTTTATGCTGCTCTAGAGGTCGGCCATTGAGCATCATTGATAGCCATCGCATCAAGAAGCAATAATGCTTTTTCAGGAACTTGGTTTATGAAACTACCATTGGATGCTGCATCCAATAATGACCTCGTTGCTTGATTAGCCCATACATAAAAAATATGCATTAGTTGATAAACATGAAATTCATGATGCGGATAACTTTTTAAGAGTCTCATAAATCTTTTCCAGGCTTCATGGAATGGCTCCTCATAAAATTGCTGGAAGTCATTAATTTGTTTCTTAATGAGGGCTGTTTTAGTAGGTGGAAAACATTTATACAAGAATGTTTCTTACATTTGTTGCCAAGAATGAATTAACTAATTAGGTAGCATTTGTAACCAATCTCTAGCCTTTCCTATGAGTGTAAAAGGAAAAAGTTTAAGCCTAATAGCATTAGTTGATACATTCAAGATTTGTACGGGATCTTTTAGGTATTGTACGGGATCTTCTATATCTAAGCCTGAAAACTGGTTTCTTTGTACCATCTTAATGGTAGCAGGTTTTATCTTAAATGGCTGGTGATGAGGATTCCTAATAATTCTATATTATTCATTCCACCAAGGAATAACATAGTCCATAATGGTCTAGGGTCTAAACCCATTCCCTGGATTTTGATGAGGTATGTTTTGCTCTTCAATCCTAAGAGGTGGTGGATCATTCATAGGTAGGTTTTCACAAGGTAAGCCATCAATTTTAAGAGGTGGCTCTATCTCTAGATTATTCATGTTGCCTCTTAGCCTTCTTATCCTATGAAATATTCGTTCGATTTTAGGGTCTATGGGTAGAATTGGATTATTTCTCACCATAAACCAATCACATATACAAAATTAAAATAATAAAATTAGAAAATAGATAAGGAAGAGAAAGAAGAACACACTAAAATACACTTTAAAAATCAAGATATATAAATAAATGCCAATGATTTTCCCGGTAACGGTGCCAAAAAATTGATCGGTGTCTAGCAAGTATACTATATTGGCTAGTAATATAGGAAAATATAATTATGACCCTAAAATATCGAATCCAAGGGAAATCTGTGTTTATATGAAAGAATGTTGATTTTTTTAAAATAAAGGTCTGTGTGTAAAAGAAAGAAGAAAAATCCTAGAGGTTTATGATTTTTGGAATGTAACTTAAATTGAAAACAACTAATTACAATAAATAATTGTAAAGAAACTAGATCTTAAATGAAAACAAGAAAATAGATTTAGGAAAAATCAATATTGAAACAACTTTCAATAAAGGTCTATCTACCTTAATCCATACTTTAATGACTTAAATCCAACAGAAATACTAGTGATTATAAAAAAACCAGATAAAATAAAGCCTGATATCTTGAATCGATAATATCTTTCTTAAGCATCAAATTCTCATTTAAGAATAATTTAACACTTAGCATAAAAATCCAATTGATATTCCTAAATATTCATTGAATTCTTTTATAGAAACTTCAACTCTAATTTATTCTTATTTCCTCCTCTCTTAATCTTAACTAATATTATCAATACATAATCATATCAAAATCAGAAAATAATCATGCATAGATAATAAAAATTAACCTAAGAACATGCAAATCAGTGATAGTGCCTAAGCCAATTTTTAGTTATTAAACCAATAAATCAACAATTAGTCTTAACCCAATCAAAGATATGAATATATTTAAAACTAAGAAATAATCAACTAATATTAAAATTAAAGCTTAATCAAGTCATCACAATATAAATTAAAGCTTCAACGAACCTTTAGCAAAAGTAAAGAAACTACTCACTATTCATAGTAAAAATTAAAGCTAAACTAATGAGAAGAATAAAAAATAAAGAGCTACATTAGCTCTCTTAATCAACTTATACAGAAAAACCGAGGAAACTCTCCAGCTCCTTAGTTTTGTTCCTTACAACTATAGAAAAACTAAAGAACGTAAAAGTAAAGCTAACTAAGTAAATAAGTTACTGCTGATAATTCTTCTGCTTGATCCTTTTGCTCTGGTGTTCTTCTCATTATTTATAAGCAAAAATAAAGAATAATTTCCTTCTAAACTTCCTGAATTAGAATAAGAAAAGAACTCTACTGAAATTGGAAGTTTCGTTGAACTGTCAAACTCTATTGCACGGCCAAGTAGGATGAAGCTCTATTTGATGCACTGTCGTGCATTCTTTGCTTAATGGCTTGCACGACCAAGCAGCACTTTTGTCCTTCCTATGCATAGCCGTGCATAATCACTTCTTGCAATGCACAGCCATGCAAGGAATTTGGCCTTCCCTTGCACGGCCATGCATATGTTTACTGCATCATTTGCAATTTTCCACTTTAGCTCGTTTCTCCTACTTTTCTTCAATACGCGGCCATTTAAAACTTCATGCATTGTTGTGTTAAATATCTCTGGACTATACGTAAGATTTTCTAGCATCATTTTCTTAAAATTATGAATTTGACCCAGAACTTTCCAATTCTTTCAATTGAGTCCTTTTTTCTTCAATTTGGCCCTGAAAATCACCAAAACTTACAATTAGCCCTTAAAACATAAATTGAATCATTTAAACTAAAATTCAACCAAATTAAAGCTAAATAAACTTAATAAAATACCTAAAATCATACTAAAAACATCATATAATTCATAATTATCAATAGAATCTGAAGCACTTTCCTTACCAAATTTCTTTTATGGATGCTCATATCCATCTTTAATAATATCCCAACAATCCATATCGTGAGATTGAATAAAATACCTCTTGACAACCTTTTAGAAAGAATAATTTTCACTATTGAACATTAAAGGATGATAGACAAAATGTCATTCTTTAAATTGAGTAGCAATTGAAAAATTACTTGATTCGACCATTTTTAGGATCACTCAAGAAAGTTAAGCCTTAGGGAAAAGAGAACTGCTCTGATACCAAATGTAGATCCCAAAGACACTCAAGAGGGGGGTTGAATTAGGTGTCTCAACTATTTTTACCCTTTTCCAAATTGGAACAGAAATGTATGCAAATGCAGAATTCTGACAAGAAACACAAAAATTCAATACAAAAATTATACTAAATTTTTTACAAGTTCATTTTCAATTTAAAAGCTCAAAAATAATTCTAAAAATGTATATGTAAAATTTGTTTTTAATATTTAAAAAATTGCTTAAAAAATTTTCAAAACACAAGTTCCAGAATATAAAATAGAATTACAGAGAAATAAAATAAAATAGAGTAGAAAAGCAGACACACAGAATTTATAGTGGTTCGACCTCAATGCCTACATCCACTCCTTAAGAATCACTATTAAACTTTTCTCTCCACTCTTAACTCTTTTAAAGGCAAGAGTCAAATCCAATATACAATCCTATATATATATATATATATATATATATATCCACAATCATTTTTCAAAGTAAAAGATGTAAAACACTTACTAGAATTTTTTTAGGTTCAAGCCAACCCAAACTCATAATATTTCACAATAAAAATTCCTCACAAATAATTACAATAGAAGCTATAATCAAATTAAGGATGATATGTAAAGAATGAAGTGCAAAAGATGTGAAAAGTGAGATAGAAATATTTAAACTTTACTCTCAAGAGCTAGAAAATCTTTCAAACATATATCTAACCTTCCAATAGGTGTAACGACATGTATTTATACCCAAAACCTTAGTTTTAAGTGTTTGAAACTGAAAGTAGTCATTTATGATCGTTGGAGGGCAAAACAGACAATACAAACTAAAACCAGCCATTATTTTATCCTATAGCGAAATCTAGATTTTATCCAAAATTTGACATTGTTTAGAAATTCAATTTCTAAAGGTCTTTTTTCTAATGACACAATTTCTGATGAACCATTTTCTGAAAGAACAAGTTTTGACAAAAAATCTCTTTTCTAGCTTTAAAATATTTTTATGTAATTTTAAAACTTAAAATATGTATGCATGAATAGAGAATTATGCCTTAATTTGATCTTACAATTTTGATATCTTATTTTCCTACATACTAAGGCATTCTTCAATTTTGACTTCTTGTATCCTTCTTGAAGTAACTTAATCCACATTATTTGATATTTGCATCAGAAAGTGTATAGAAATTCCTATAGAAATAGTGTAGAACAGAATTCACAATAAAGTATATTTAAAGTTTGATTATTATTAAAATTAAGATATGACCTTGAGCTAACAAAATGTGATGCAATAATCATTATTTAAGAAAATCGATAAGAGAAGTGTATGGACCAGTTTGCATGTATGAATAATGCAATAATGATTTTTCTATTAAAAAAAATCTTTAACATAATGAAATAGTAATTTTTAATGCATAAATTAAATAAGTGTAATCCTATTATCATAAGGATTTTATTGGATTAAATGCGTATATGCATATTGTAAAAAAGTATCATATAATAAATACGTGGTATAATGTAAAATATACATAACATAAAACTTTTATAAACAAAAGTGTATAAAATGATTTAAAAATTACATGAAAAAATTTTATACAAAATTTTATGATTTTTAGTGTGTGGCAAATTAGGCATTAGACTATAAATCTAACTTGAGCCAATTATGATTATCCAAAATAAAGGCTTCACAAGCCTACTAGAGGACTATCTTCTTAGGCTAAAATTAGATACATAGATTATGAAAAGCTAATAGCAAGATCCCATATTGATATTTAAGAATAGAGTAATGAATTCATAATTTTTCTTCTTTTGTCAAAAAAAAAGTTCAAGTATTGACATAATACAAATTTACAATTCTCCCTTTTCTTGAAAAATTTTCAAAAAAATGTACATGAAAATTAATTGATGTCCTGCTTAATTGAAATTAACAATTTACATGCTCATATTTCTTTTTCATATGATGGAATGAGCATGGTAATATTAAAAAACAACATATACTTAAAATAGTATAAACAAATAAAAAATAAATACAAAAAAAATGAGATAGTTGACAAGAGTAGAAAATGACAGTAAAAAATATAACGTGATATATACTATATGGATCATATGATTTATTTAAATAGAGTTCCAACAACTCTTTGCTAGCTCATAAATTGTGGTTCACTTTACTAGCATCCATGAACGGACCAATAAAAATTTCCACTAGTAAAAAATGATAGGAGAGCAACTTGGGTGAGAACTTTTCACGAATCTTATCCAGATTTTCCAACGACTTTCTTACTTTGTTTTCATTCAAGGTTTATTAACGTAAATGCAAACTTTAATTTTTAAGAATTATGGTTAATAAAATTGGACTTGAATTTTAATGTATGATCAAGAAGTAGTTAACAATTAGTTATTCGTTATATATAATTTTCCATATATATATATATGTGATCTGTTGGGAAAATATGCATACAAATATACATGAAAGATAATAAATAAGAGAATACATATTTACCTATTGTAGCGCAAAACATTTGATAAAGTGGAAACACATGATCTTAGTTTTACGTCACTGATTATACCTTTAATTACAAGCAAAAACATCAGGAAAAAGGCAACAAATCCATGGTTTAAAAGCCCCTTAGAGATGCAAAGAAAATGAAGTAGGAGAACAAGATATTTTGTATGTCAAATAGAGATGAAAAATCAGTAACCTCAAATAGATTTCTTAATCTCCTATTTATAGTGGTTTACTAGAGTCACAACCCTAAAAAAAACTCTAATTATTTTTTGATTAGGATTAGATAATTTTAAACTAATTATTAGAGATGGCAAATAGGCGAATTGGACGGATTTGGATTGGGTCATTAATGGATGGGTCACTAATGGGTTGGGTCATAAATGGGTCAAAATATATAGGTCATAAATGGATCAATATCAAAATAGGTTGGATTGATTTGGGTCGACCCATGGGTTTAATATAAATTAGTATAAAATTTTTTATTAATTAATTAATTAATTCAGTAATAATAAGATTCAATTGATAATATAATATAAATAATAAGTTAATGACAAATGATAATGGTTACTACTCATTTTCACATCAATAGACTTGACATATCAGAGGAAAGCGAGACTTACTCAAAAGCATATGAAGGTTTCTACAAATCAAACCCACATTTCTGCTTAGATTGTTAGGGATTTTAGATTTATGATTCTAATTTATCTTATTGATTAGCAGCCAGTTTTGATCCAAAATGTTGTGAACCTACATAAAATTCTTCTGAAATGTCTGCAATATCTTGCTATCTACATGGGTTCCATTACCTATTCCTGAATATGAATCTCCTTCCATTTCTTTCTTGCTTTCCTTGGCAATCAAATCACAACTTAACCAGCTGCATCAAGAAAACAAACCAGAAAGAACCCAAACTTTGAGAAACAACAAATTATTATAAGACACTGTTATTTATGCAAAACGTTTAGTAATAACCTAAAAACCCAGACAACACATCAATAGTTTAAGGATTTTTATGCATACGAGACAAGAGTCTACAATAGAAATCATGACTTCCATGGGTTCCACTTTTTTTAATTTTAATTTATTATTTTTTTACAGAGGGATCTAATAATTAAAAAAATAATTATTATTATTATTTATGATGAGATGCAAAAAAGCAGATCCCATTTTCCATAAATAGGAAACTTTTTCAATGTACTGACAAAAAACACACATCTAAAATACAGTTTCAAAGAAGAATCTCAAAAAATAAAAGGGAAACTCCAGTCAATAAAGCAAAGAAGATGAGGCTATGAAAGTGTACTGTTGCCGAATAGACAACATTATTGGTAATGACCCAATGGGTTGAAAAATGTAATGGTTCAATTTTGGATTGACCCAATGGATATTGAATTGGGTTGAAAAATAAAATGGGTCAGTTTTGGGTTGATCCAATGAGTATTCATTTAGATTGGGTTGGATTTGGATCAATTTTTTTGGATAATTTTGGGTCGACCTATAGGTTTGGGTCAATTTTTCCAGGTCTACTGATTAGGATAAATACAAATAAAGTTATGGGCGTATCCAAACTCTATCATGATCTATAAGAATAGTTTTTACATTTTAATTATTACCATTTTACTTGATATGAATATGAGAATATTTTATATCTTAATCACCAAAAATCATCCGTTAGTCAATATTGAGTAGTGATAAATTAGTGTTTAATTATTTTTTAATTGCCTTGTAGAGCATTTATGTAGTATTTTTATTATATTGACATTAAATTTTAATAACTTATATTTTTATTTATATTTTTATGCTTAATTTCACGGATGTATGTTTTTTTATGAAGTAATTATATATGTTAAATTTTTGCAATGGTTAACCGATAATTAATGGCTAACACTTAGCGGTTATTTTGATTGTCAGACCGGTTCAAACTTTTAGGATGCCTTAGGTAGTCAAGCAAATGCGATCTTGTTAAGGGCAAAAAAAATTAATAAAATAAAAGTCAAAATAAAAAGAAAAAATCTATTATATATGTTAAAAAGAAAATAAATTACATATGGATTTAAAAGTAATAACCAACAAAATATACAAAACAAAAAAAAATTAAATGTAGAAATTGTCTTTATATTTTAATTTAATGTTAACAATATCCTTAAATATTTATTAAGCTTTTCTATTATTCACACTTGTATATATATGTATGATATATTTGGAGGGAGGACTAAGGTCATTGCCTTGGTGGCCTACTTTTAAAATCAGGCCTACGTATTGCCTATTTTTAATAAACTAAATTTTAATTTTAATTTTGAAAAATAAATATTAATGAGTTGAATTTAAAAAATAACCTATACATTTTTTAAGCAGTCCATGGTCAACCTAATTATTAATACAATATTAGCAAATTTGGGGCTCACTCCTATTAATTTGATTATAAATTCATAAAATTGATCACATTAAATGATTGTATTAGTAAGATTTTGGTAAATTTGATCCTAATTTTCGCTAGTTTGATTTTAAATTCATGAAATTGGTCATATTAGATGGCACTATTATTGCAATATTGGCAATTTTGACCCTAATTTCCATTGCTTTGATTTTAAATTCGTGATAGTGGTCATATTAGATGGTGTTATTAGTATAATATTAGCAAATTTGATCCCAATTCTTTTTAAATTGATTATAAATTAATGAAATTGATTACATTATGTGTATTATTAGTACAAATGTGGTAAATTTAACCCTCATTCCATAAATTTGATTACAAATTTATGAAATTTGTCATACAAAATGGTATTATTAATTCAAAATATAGTATTTTTATTATTTTTAGAAAGGATATTTATTTTACAAGGATCAAATTGCAATTTTAAATTATATGCAGAAAATAAAATTAAAAATTCTCATTATGAGGTGGGTGATTGTTGTTATATTGGAGGGAGGAGTGGTATTTTTAGAGTGAATTTCATTAAAGGCATTATATAATTTTTTTGTTATGTCCAATTTATATTTAAGGTGTTATGTCCATCTATCCGAATTAGATCTAGTAAATGGTCAGATTCAACAGATTCGATTTATTTTTCAAATTGGTTTTTTACATAATAGTTATTTTTTTTGAATCGGGCCACTTTTTTTTCAAATGAGTTCGGCTCAAATTTTGAGTCACAATTAGTACTGAAAAAGTCAAACAGAAATCGACCTAGACCTAAAACAAATCAGACCGAATTGAAAACAATTTAATATATTTGGTATAGTTTTGTCATAAAATTGAGTTGTATCAATTCGGCTTTCAATATGTAAAACTTCTAAAATCGAACCAACGAGACTATTACTTAAACTGCATTATTTTGATGCCGCAATTAGGAAACTGGTGGCGATAGAAATAAATTAAAATGGAAAAGGCAGCGAAATTAGTAGGGGGTTTTTTATTTTTGGTGTTAATTTTGTAATTATTTGGAATTTTGGTGTAACAATAAAAGATATTGGGAAATTGGTGTGTTAAAAAATAGCACAGACTTTGCCATTTTATATCAGTATGGGGCCCGCTGGCAGAAGAGTCACTTCATGCCAGAAAATGGCAACGTAATTTTGTAATGCCCTTACTACAAAAAGGTCAGATCACCCTAGCATTTAAATCCATCGTAAGTACTCAGCACTAATATAAACACTCGACACATTCAAGCTCTTAGATATTGCAATTTCATCATGCATAACTTGTCTCTAACCGATTACCGCATGGTCATATAATGAATGGAAGTCTATGAGCATCACTCTACTTGCAGTTATCTTTTACAGGTATACAAAAACATCATTACATAGCAAGATAGCTCTCTACAATTACATAATAGGCATCTTTCAAAAATTATATATACAAATATTTAAAAAATAATGATTTACATCAAAATCTCTAAGTCTTGTGTTGGCTTCCCATATGCAATCCTTATCCCTGAGACACCTCATTAGCAAAACCTACATGGGTAAAACACATGTGCTAAGCTATAAAGCTTAGTAGGGAACAATAAATTCTAAACAACCACTTACAGCAGTCACTGCCACACATGCGATTAACTAAGCATACAAACACATAACATACATAACAAATAAAGGAACTAACTTTGATAAATTTAGTATGTAATATGTATAAACAACATGTAGTGCTTCTATAGTAATTCAATGTAAACTACATGTAAATATGTATGTGTATAAGCAGATAACTATTACATTCTTTCATCACAAATAGATATTCATTCATGTAGCATTTCACTTTCACTTCTTGTAAATTCCTGCCTAAGCTCTAAGAAAGTGGATAACGGGTGCTATGGATACCCGAAGGTGTCGATCACATGGATACCCGTAGGTATCAAAATCCCATAGACCTAAATAGGGCCAAATATTAGCAGCTATAACTTTCCTTATAGGCATGCCTATCTATCCACTACCAAGTACTATACACAAGCATTAAGTTAGTTCTTCTGTTACTTCACTTAATAAGTCTGTACGTTATTAACATCAACAATTATACATTTACATATCGAGTTTTAATGAAAGACATACATGTGTCCCTACCTTCTTACATTTAAATTCTCTTTATGGAACTCTTGAAGCAAGTTATAGAACTATACATGCATATTTTCAATGTAATTAAGCATGACAAAAACATTAATCAATTCTCATGCATGCAATTATTCTTCTTTCCATGTCCTTAAGTTGGTGGATTCAAAAATATAAGTGAACATGGGTGAATGTACACACTTATGTTCCTATTATTCATAGTGAGATACATACTTGTAATCATATACACATGGCATTAATATACATTCACATAACAAGAGCATTAAAGCATTTATATACATGCAATTGCTCATGCTTAAGTAGTTCTCTAATTCATCATCATTACTTAAACTTAAGTCCATATGTTTTTATATATGTATATATGTGTGTGTGTGTGTGTGTGTGTGCGCGCGCAAGCATGTATACTTGCCTATGATACACATTTTATACTTCTTATTAATTGATGATAAACATTGGAGATGTTAAGTGTAAACATTCAAGTATGCTTGACATTAAGAGCCTCAAATGATGACTTCAGAGTAGATAAAGGTGAAATCTGCATATATGAACTACCATGAGATTGTATTCTTAACAATCAATTTCATTTATAAATCAGGAAATTTTCAACCTTTCTTTCTATCTTGTTTCTAGAATGGCATTCCTCCTGTGATTTGCTAATGTCTGCATCCTCAACGATACCATCTAAGATGACAAAACAATAGGAAATCAACAAGTACATAAGAGGCATGAACAGTAACATAACCTGATGCTACAATTCAGCAACTTAAGAAGATAGCTTAAACACACTTACTAAGTATATTCCAACCCTCAAATCTCAAAAACAATTACAGGATGGTTTGCAGAACATACTGATGACACTTTATATTCTGTGCTGCCCGCTAATACAGATCAAAAATGGCATTTTCCTCAATTGAGCTATTCAGTAAAGCCAATGCTTTTTCCCTAGATGATAAAACTTATTGACAGATGGAGAAAAACTCCTACCTCCCGGAAAATTAAATGGAAAGAAAAACATTTTTTATGAATTAATAGATCTAACCCTATTCATCTTCTAGGCCAGCTCTACTAATCCCACCAAGAACCTTGTATGCTTATGAATGCACAGAATCCACTCGTAATGAGTAGATTTTAACTCTAGCTTCTAGTGTGCAACTGGCCTGCAGAAACTCAAAACAACAGAATTCATGCACATTTAGTGAAACCTAAAAGGATGCATATAATGGTATGTATATGACAACTATGTTTGTGGAGTTTAGTGAATCCCATATACATCTATACCCAATCCTGACTGGCAGTTCGTATGAAATTTCAGGTGTGCTCCAACATTAACTTAAGATACTCAAATAACAAGACTAATTTTCTTTGACTGAAAAGTTAGTGAACTTCCATATTCGATAGACCAGTGCATGACAGCTATGTTTGTTGAAGATCTGTAGCATCTAGCATTTTTAGTGTTTCAGAACGTCAACAATAAACCAAATTAGAATAATCAATTACTTAACAAAAGTAGACATTAGAAAGTCAATATTCGTAATCTAAACTCTCGATGTAAAATGCATTTAGCTTTTTCCAATAACATGCATTCTTATTACAATTCCCTCAAAATTCATTACAACCTCTATGCAAATAAAATTAATGCCAAACGAAATCGCAAATTAAATAAGTAAATAAAGAATTAAAATATATTTATCTTTTGAAAAATTGTCTCCACATCCTCCTCTTCTTTGACCTTGATAATCTCACCAAGATGGTATATCAAATTTAGTTCCCAAGTATTCTTTTGATTTATTTTTTGCACAGTTAACAAACCAAACATTGAAAGCCGCTACAAAAATCTAAAAATCTTTTGCTAAACCACTACAAGAAAGGAAAAGATAGATATGGAGGCAAAACGGACATTTTCGCTGGCAAGCTTGATGCAATTCTGAAAGATATCGAGGATTTGCTACTTGTCGAGGCAGGGATCGAAATGTTGAGAAAGCGAGTGAGTAGTTTGGGAGGAGATGGGCTTACGGCGGATAGCAGCGGCATGGGCGACGCGTGCCTGAGTACGCTCAAGCTTATCGTCATTAGAGCCGAGGAAGAAGGGGGCAGTTGGGGATTGGATCCTTGGCAGTCTCTGCTTAAGCGAAGTGTTAGGGCTTAGAATTTCAGCCATGGAATTGGAATTGGAGATTCAGGTGAGTAAATGGATTGAAAAAGTGTTTTCTTTGAGGCTGTACTCTGTTCCCTTTTGTTTTTTCCCTCGTATGAGGGTTTTGAATTTTGGCGGAGAGATTATCGTGTGTTCCCGTTGTTGGATGCGCCCATATTCATAATAACTATCTAAAATCTGGCTTATTATTATGGCGTAACTATTATATGGCCACTAATGTTTCCTTTTTTGTGTTTAGTTGGTTCTAAAATACTGCAATATTTCATATTCAACCCCCACTTTTCCTTCTTTTAATCTTTTTATTTTATTTTTGGTTTCAAAATATAACAATATTTCATATTCGACCCCATTTTTCCTTCTTCTAAATCTTTTTAATTATTTCATCTCTGACAAGTTAGTTCCTATTGTTGCCCTCTGACAATTTTTGTGTTGTCTTTGGGTTTGCTTCTTATTTTGTCGTGTTCGTTAGAGTGTGGTACATATGTGTGCATATCTTTCGATTAAGGATAATGAAGAAGGATCGGGGATTAATTTTACCTAATGTATTGGACCTATGCATAAATAACCATCTTGTCAAAAAAGAATTTTTTTAATACAAAAATAACTGAACATTATAATTTTGCAATCAATGTCGCTTTGCTCGAAAATTGAAGAATATATGTCCAAAATGACACCATGGCATGACAAGTAGGACGTGTACCAATTAAATGAGGATATATGGCATTCCACCTCATCACTGATCAAACCTTTCAATATGTCAGCAACCCATATGACATGTCCATGTGCACACAATGACAAATAAAAAAAACTTTCATTAATTACTTTTGTCACCTGTATCTCAACCTTCAAAAAACCTTTCCCTCCTTTTTAGTAATCAATTCCTACTTTCTCCATTTTAGGGTTTTACTATCTTCCTCCAAACCCTTCCTTATCTCCTCTATCATAAGGATTGAAAATCTTAAGAAGTCTAAAGAACTAAAAGCTAAAAATGAGATCTTCTCCATTGTTGGGATACCCCAGCACTCCTTCAATTAATCGAATAAGGAATATGCATTGCAAGTGTGGTATTCGTTATTGGTTTCTAACATATAAGACTCTAAGGAATCTTGGCTAGTGATTTTACAATTGTTGCATTGAGCAGGTAAGAAGAGAAATCTGGTGTTGTTACATGTTTGGGTTATTTCTTGAAGGAAAAATGCTTTATTTTAATATTCATTATTGTATCTTGTAAAGGGATAATGGAGGGTGTGATTTTTTTTAAATGGCATGATAAGGAGTTTACAACAAGATCCGTATATAAATGAGGTTACGGGCAAGATAAAAGAGTTAGAAAGGGAAGACTCTATTTATAGGGGTGCTTTGTTCTGGAATTGGAAAAAGATCATGGCCATTATGTGTTTTGTTGCTTGTGTTTTTATTATGTTTTGTGGAAGGTTTTGACATTAAAAAATTGTTGTTTTAGGTTTAGTGAAAAGCAATGGTTTAGCTTCTTGGATATTAAATGGAAGATTGTTTTGTAACGATTCATAGTTATCAATAGAATCCAGTTCATTTGTAAAATTCAGTTCTAAGAATTTACTCATTCATGCAAACTAAATGATATTTAAACAATAACACAACTATACAAATAGCAATTTAAATGACAATTGCAGCAAAGCATCACTTTATTGGATCATAAATCAAAATTCATATCCTTGCATCTCTCAAAATGTTATAATCGTTTAGTGAGAAGCAAATGTATTAGCCACAACCATAGACAGTTAAAATAGTGATCCTAAACAATATATCATATCAATTAACATAATCCAAAGTCATCCAAAAAAAGTTTTGAATTCCTAGTCTATGATCAATTGCCCTTGAAAATTCAAGAATTTTTCTTTGGTTTTATGATAACAGATTCATTTCCAAAGTACCTTGACCTGACTTGTGTTCCTTTCTTGGTTACCCTAGCAGACTCTTATGTTGATTAACTACACTTGGTGATTTTGACTTCCTTTTTTGTGTTATCTTGGTGGGACATCCTTGTTGATTAAGGCTTTCTTGAGTTGGAAGCAAATTGGTTGGAAGTGTACTTTGAGTGATCCTTTTAATCCATGCATGTATATAAAATTAACATTATTTCAAGTGTCAAAATAATATTGTATCTAAAAACTTTTAGCTGACAACAATTGTATATACCTGTGCTACTATTTTAGTTTCAGCATTGACATCAACCACATGACCATCAATCTGTACGTCATTCATTGTATCAACACAATGACAACAAATGTTTGAGAGTATACATTACTCTACATATAATAAAATAATTAAACACTTTTATCAAAATTATGAATACAATTTAAGGGTCAACAAGAATATTAAATTCAATTACTTGTGTTTGATTGTTATCAACCTGCTCATTAGCATATGAATTCCCTCTACTTAATAGCCATGTGTTATGTCTCTTGCATTATGACCCACATTATGGCAAATTGTACATGTCATGTTAACTAAATCTTTTCTTGAAACCTTACTAGTTTGGTTCTGAATTCTTCTATTTCTTTTTTCTTTTTCTTTTGCACCGTAATTTTTTCAGACTCCTTCCTTCTTTTGGTGGTTTTTCTGCCCCTCTTTTTCCTCATAGCTTTAGGACATATCACAAAACCACTGTATTTCCAATTTATCATACCCTACAATAATAAAGTATTATTTTATGCACAAAAACAAATAAAATAAATGTTTGTACATAAAACAAACAAAATAAAGTATGATTAACTATACAAAACATAGTAAAAATATGTATACTGGAACAAAATATTTAACTATACAAAACCTGAATCATACTAAAACAAAAATGAAAAAAAGGCAATAAAGTATGATTAAACATACCAAATGAATCAAACATGCAAATAACACACAAATGTGCCCAAAAATCCTAAAAAATAAGGGTCAGGCAGCATATAGACGGCCAAAATACAAAGGAGGGATGGGACGAGAAAAAGGCATAGAGATGTCCCATCAATCGCTATGATCAACAGCCACCTATCGAACCTTCCTCATGTTTATCACTCAAAAATGCAGGCAGAATGTAGATTTTTAGGGAAAAACCAAGCAAAAACATTTAAACTTAAGCATACATATCTAAGATTCCATGACATGCAAAACTAAAGATCAATGGCGGATAATGGGTCAGACACTGGATACTGGCGAGCATTATCAAACACTAAAGATATAATTTTCAGATCACTAGATACCAAAGGTATCAATACTATACACCATTCAATGCACACACTAGATACCTTTTTTGCCAACACTAGCGGTTGCAAGCATTATCCCTTATAGGCATACATATCTATCCACTACTATGTAAAACTTAGGCTTACAAATAGTCTTTAATTACTTGAGGATATGAAATTTGATACATTTATGATTGTAAAGTCAATACATACAATAGAGTATACAACAATATCATTGAATGATTCATATTCAATTACAATTAAGGTACACTTCAACATGATTATCACTTATTATTTAACATTAAATACTAAGCATACAAATATTCATGTTCATTTATATACATTAATTGTATATATTTATACCCTTATACATATTTATGTCACATCTTTGCCCTATTTTTATGTCTAAAATACTTTAAAAGTATTAGAGGAAGTTCAAGTAAGTTTCGATCATAATTTCGAGCTTAAAAATCAAGTGTAGAAGGAAACAGGGGAGGCTTATGGTGGTAATTGATTAGTTACAACCATTAGATAGGTGTAGGATCGATTTTAAAGGGGGTTCACTATGTGGGAACTGATTAGTTGCAACCGTGAGCACCATTTAGCCCTAAATATTTAGTAGATAGATTCTTGAGCATAACTTATATATCATTTTAGACCTAGTAAATGACATTTTCAGGCAAAGTGTCTTCTACAAAGTTGTCCTCCTATATCTCCAGTTTTCAAAATATTAAAAATAACTCCATTTGAACTTTTAAATCTCAAGATATTAATAAAATAGTCCAGCTTGCTCCTGGAGATGTGGCATGTTGTGTGAGTTTTGATTGTTGTTTTTATATATTTTCTTTTTTTAATTTTATTTCTTAAATTCTTTTTAGTTACTCGTAGTGTATAAGCCGAGTGAGATGCGAGCAATTAGCGTAATATGATCTTGAAATTGAGAGAACCATTTATCAAAGTAGGAGAGATAAAAGGGAAAATAATATGGACCCACCAATTCATCCTCCTATTGATGGAGTTCCTCTTGATAATCAACAAGTGCTTGGGGCACAAGAAGAAATTTCAGATAGACAAAGAGATGAGGTGCCTAGGCAAAGGACAATTAGGGACTATGCAATGCCTAGGTGGAATAAGGATCATAGAATGATTGTATTGCCAAGATATGTGCAGTTCGAGCGCAAACCAGCCACCATCACTAGGTGCAAAGGAATCAGTTCTCCGGTTGAGAACTAGAAGATCCAACTCAACACGTCGATATATTCTTAGAAGTGAGTGACACCATTCAAATTTTAGGAGTTACATCAAATGTAATTTGGCTAAAATTGTTCCATTTCACCTTAATTGGAAAATCAAGAGAATGGATCCAAATGTTACCGAGTCAATCAATTGGACGTAGGAGCAATTACAAGAGAAGTTTCTAATGAAGTTCTTCCTACTTACAAAAATAGCAAGCATTCGTAACAACATTATGGGATTCCATCAATTAAATGAAGAACCTTTTCATAAGGCATGAGAGAGGTATAGAAGATTGTTAAAAAGCTATCCACACCATAAGGTGACTGTCCACTAACTCATGACAATATTTTATGCCGAAGCAAATCCACCCATAAGATCACTCTTTGATGCAGCATCGGGTGGCTCATTTTTTGAACAAAATACCAGAATAAGCTTTTCATTTGTTGGATGAAATGGCTGCTAATGATTCACAATGGGTAACTCCAAGAGCAGTTCCAAGGAAGCAAGGAGTGCATAATATGGATGAAGTTGCAATGTTGAAGGCACAAATAGGGGGATGAGGAAGGAACTAGAGGGATTGAAGGTACAAAATGTAGCTGTTGCTTCTCAAGATTGTGTAGCATATGAGAATGGGCTATGTGGATAAGATAGTGAAGTTATAGGAGATGTCAATGCAGTGGGAGATTATATGAGAAATGACCCTTTCAATAATATGTATAATCCGGGTTAAAAGAACCACCCAAATTTTTCATGGAAGGAGGAAAATCATTAGGCTTCATCTTCTCAACCTCAACCTAAAGCCCCATTCAACCAATATGTCCACCATAACCATAGTCAATCCTACCAACCACAAGCCACAACTCATTATCAGACTCCATATTCATCCTACCACCATAAAAATTAAGGTTCAAATCAAAATCAGAATTTTAACCAAGCTTACCATCCACCTGGGTTCCAACCAAGACCATCCATTCAAGGAAAGAAATTGAATCTGAAAGATATGTTTGCGAGCTTTATGAATGGAAAGCAACAATTCATATCAAGCTAAGAAATAAGATGGAAATCCCAAAAGTAGTGGAATAGAAACCAATATGCCTCGATAAGGAACTTAGAGATGTAAATTAGGCAATTGGCAAATTTTTTATCCATAAGACCAGCTAGAATTAACTTTTCCATCAAATATTGATCAGAACCCAAAGTAGAAAGCCAAAGCAATCACGTTAAGGAATGGTAAAGAGGTAGTGTAAGAGGAAAAAAGAGATAAAACATCTTCACCATTATCATCATCAAGAAAAGAGGAGCAAAAATGGAAGGTAAGTATCTCTAACTCTAGGGTAGAGGAGAATATAGATGCTCCTACCATTGATAAAAGTAAAAGCATAGTGAATCCCAATGTAGAGGATCTTGATATAAATAGGCTGCCATTTCCTACTGTAGCTAGGAAAGAAAAGAAGAATGAGCAATTGGCTAGGTTTTTAAAAATGTTTAAGAAATTACATATTAATTTGCCTTTTGCCGAAGCCCTAGCTCACATGCCCAATTATGCTAAATTCATGAAAGAACTTTGTTCTAACAAAAAATTTTAGAAGGGTGTGGGACTATACAACTAACAGAAAATTGTAGTGCCATTATCATAAATAAGATCCCAAAAAATTTGAAAGATCCAGGTAGTTTCACTTTATCCTGTGAAATTGGTGACATTTTTGTTAGAAATGCCTTGTGTGACCTTGAAGCTAGTATTAACTTAATGCCATATTCTATATACAGGAAATTAAATCTAGAAGATCTCAAAGAGACAGGAATGAGGCTCCAACTAGTTGATCGATCGATGAGGAAGCAAAAGGGGGTAATTGAAGACCTATTGTTGAAGGTTGAAAATTTTATTTTTTTCCATGGATTTTGTAGTGATGGAAAATGGAGGAGGATAGAAAATTGCCATTAATTGTAGAAAGACCATTTCTAACACGGTAAAGGCCTTAATTGATATACATGATCAAAAGGTCACCCTAAGGTTCAATAATGAAGAAATGGTAGTAGACATTAATAAAGCCCAAAAGTATCCATCTAATTATATAAAGGAGTCCATTTATTTTATGGATAGGGTACAAGAGTGTGTAGAGGAAAATCAAGAGCAAGTGTTGATGAAGGGCTCACTGAAGTTTAGCTTAATGCACTCTTTAGAAGATAAGGAGTTGGATGAAGTGGAGAGAGATATGATAGCGGAGATAGAGAAGAGAAGTAAGGAAGTTATGAGAGAGCTTGAGGAAGAGTTTAAAGTTGAGGAATCGAGTGAAGAAAATGATGAACCGAAAAATAAAAAATCTAAAGCTGGGCTAAAAGACCATCCACCTCACTTGAAATATGTGTTATTGGAAAATGAATCAAAACCGATGATAATTTCTTTTATTTTGATAGAATTTGAAGAGGAGGTACTGATCGAATTGTTAAAAAGGTACAAAAAAGCAATAGGTTGGGAAATCAGACTTAAAGGAAATCAATCCAAGCTACTACACTCATCGGATTCTAATGGAAGAAGAATGCAAACCAGTGGTTCAACCTCAAAGGAAGTTTATGTAGCACCCATTGTTAGTGTAAGCCCTAGCCCCAATGCATTGTTACAAAACACTTTAGTTAATAAATGAGGCATTTGTTTTACCTATTATATTCCTGTGTATATCAATTGATAGAACTATCCAAGAATGTTGTTTCAGTTTAAGTTATCATGTGTGAGACACATGGTTGTAAGACCTTGAAACAAATGAGACTTCATTTTAAATATCCCTAGTCAGTCATTGTTATGGAAATAACAAATGAATTAAGACTAGTATTCTATCTCTGATAAGATGAGTCCTGTCTTACGGATCATAAGGACAATAGTGTCAATCAGAGATCATAGATACATGTTTAGAACATGGTATCTAGATTCGATCCGTTCATGAGAACACTACATGGTATAAGTCATAAGTGTTTCTCATGTGCAAGTTTTGCATCGGAGTTCTTAGACCTAAAATATCTATAAAACTCTTTATGAATTACTGTGTAATTTGACATACACCTAACGTGCTCGTAACAGGGTGACAAGTATGGGTATGCTTGTGTATGCACTAATCCATATTAGAGAGCATAAGAGAAGTGAAGGGATTGCCCCTCTCGATAAGAGAGAAAATATCATCGGCCACTTGATCAGTGAACTAAGAAGTGTATGGCCATACCGAGATGAAATAATGAGTAATCATTATTTATCTGAGAGTTTAGTGTCACTGGAATATCGAGAAAGAAATTAGTATATATAAGGATGACTGGTACCATGCCTTATATTAATTCTGATATTTATGGATAAGGGACTATGCAAAATTGCATTAAGTCACTAAATGTCATTTGCATTTTCATTTAATTTGGAATGCTATAATATCTTGCTAGAGAATATATATCCTTTGAATTAATTCATTAATTCATTGCCAATATTAAATGGACCTATAGGATCGCACACAAAGCATTGGACTTAAAATATTTAAATAAAGTATTGGGCATTAATTTGGGCTTTTAATTAAAGTCAAATTAATGTATGTAATGGGTATTAAAATTGTTAAATGGACCTTGATCCATTAGAGAGAGAGATTCGGCCCACAAGGTTTAATTTCAATTAATTAATTATCTTGGATTAATTAAGTTAATTGAGTATTAAAGCCCAATAGAATTTAAATCAAAGTGAAACACTTAAATAGGAAATGGAGTGGCCGAAATTCAAAGACAAATTCCTTGTGAATTTCGGCACATGCAAATATCCTTATTAAGTGATATTATTTGATTAAATGTCTTATGATTATTTCAAATTAATTTGAATTTAAAATTTGAAAGAGTTTGATTTAATGTATGTCACTTGATTTTAGAAGGTGATGGAGGATGAATTAACTATCTTTTAGATAGTTAATTTCAGAATTAACACTTCAAAATAAATGACATATATATATTTGGTGAAAAAATAAAAACCCTAAGGCGTGAAACTCTCTCTCTCTCATACTCTTGGCCGATTTTCACAAGGAGGAAGGATTCTTCCTTATTCTCTTGTGTTCTTAGGCAGCAATAACAATTAAAAGGAAGTACAAGATCAAATCTTGTAACTTCAATCCATTACCATTACACAATACTTAAATATAGAGCTAGCACTCTTGATTTTAAGCCATCATTGCAATTGTGTGTGTGAACATAGAGAGGAGTGGCGTAAAGGCTGTTCCTTTGGCAATGGTGGTGAAGATCTAAGCCAAATAAATCCTTCTTGGTTTCTGGTCATCACCAAAATCAAATCTTGAAGTGCGTCTTAAGTTGTAAGTTTTAAAACCCTAAAATTGCATGTTTTTGATTCTTGTTTATGGATTGAGTGGCATGTATGATCGATTTTATTACTTTTCGCAGCATGATCATCATATAAATACCATGTCATATTCCAGTATCCATATCCTATACTTAGCTATTACCATAATATATATTACAACGTTCTCAGGCTGAAAACATTTCTTATTAGATAACTTATAGAAGAAATTAAAACCATATCTTGTGAACTTAAGAGTAATACCTTAATTATATAAAAGTCCTTAATACATTACAATGTTTTCTCAAACATAACATTTGTACTTATGCAAAATTTCCAACATAATTAAAGTTTCCATAACTACAAAATAAAAGGACAAAGATAAGACTCTACTATCAATCTTCTAAGACTTGTGTTGGCCAACCTGCTGTAGATATCAGTCTTAAGAGAAAGTCCTATCCTCGCAACCTACACGGATAAAAAAAACCTGTGCTAAGCTATAAAGCTTAGTGGGGAACATAAAATATGACAAACGACCACTCACAGTGGTCGCCAACAAGCATACATCATGAACTACTAACATACCTTCTGCTTAAATGTAAAAGATACTAGTTCAATAAAAGAAATGAACAAGAGTCCTCATACCACACACCTTGACATATTCTAGGAATAAACATATTCAAATTTAAACATATGTTCAACAAGAATATATATGTATCTTCATGAGAAAGACAGAGCATTAGTACTAAGCAAGTTCTTCATTTATTGATCCAAAATGTAATTATGACATTTAATGTACGAATGCATACATTGAATTACTAAATTACTTCCATCTCAAATACCAATATCATATTGAGTTTATCACTTATAGATCCATAAATATTTTATATTTGCATATAAGACATTGTACATCATTTCCCAATAGAAAACAAGAACGAGTAGTTATAAGAAAAACACATAACCCAATGTATTAATTGAAAGGCTGTCACCAACATGAATACCTAAACATAATTCTTATATTCCATTGTAAAGAAAACACTTATATTGGCAATACATTTTCATAGCTTACATATATGATGTATCATACAAATCATTTAGCTAGATATTAGTAATGCACTAGTTTATTCATATAACTCTGTACATACAATTTTTATATGCAATAATTATGCATAGTGTATATTGCAAACTCTTTTAATATCATAATTTCCATATGTGATGAAAAGGAATTTCATACGTAATATATATTATGAAGTCAATTTAGGAATTGTCATGCTTCATATAACTTTAAATCAACTTTTCTTAACATTGGTATAAAGCCTGTACTACTCTAAAGAGGTGGATAATGGGTTATATGGTGAAACCCGAAGGTACTAGGTCACCCGACTACGCCAAAGAGATAATAGGTCACCCAAAGTCACCAAAGAGGTAATAGGTCACCTGAAGGCACAAAAGATATAATAGGTCACCCGAAGGCACCATTGATCCAAACTGGACCAAGTCTTTTTATTAACCCAAATGGGGTTGACTACAACCCAAACGGGGTTGAAACTATCGCAGCTGCAAGGTACCCTTATAGGCATACCTATCTATCCACTTCCTAGACTCAACACAGGCAGTTAAATTTCTTTACAAAACTCACTTCACTTAATTTCATAAGAATTTATTCAAATATCAAATTATATATATATATATATATATATATATATATATATATATATACATTTATAAAAATGTATACTCGATGAAATTGTATAAGGAAATCGACATGTAATCATTTTCACGTTTAAGTATTGCTACTTTTTAATTGCAAGGAGAACAAGGCATGTATCTCCATATGAACAACATTTATCATCATATTATATTGAGTGTCTCTACTCACAATATACCTAATTATATTTTTTTATTATTACACTAAAATATAATTAAATGCAAATGCATGTACATATCTATGTTATGATTAAATAAAGAAATATTTAGACATTTCACTTTAAACATATTATTTGAATTATTACTCTTAAACATCTTTGAAAATTCAAACCCAATCATGTAAGATCATATTATACATATACATATGTTTATATGTTCACATATAATCTACAAATCACATTACTTCTTTATACAAGTAAAGTTGACATTTCAAACTATAAGTATCATAGTAACTTTAAGAGATCAATAAAAATCATGTATAATCATTTAGACATTTACATATATATACATTTATATATATTACATTCATGTAATCATATGATAGTCTTATATTATAAACTTTCATTTATCATATTTAAACATTTCTTAACTTCATAGTATACATGCATGCATCAAATAAACATTTACACCATTATTAAAAATATGTACATGAAAGCATAATTGCACACAACAACCATGTACATAAGTTTGATCACATATGAATATTTTTATATCATTACCAACAATCCTTACTTATGTACAAATATAATTATATGTAAACCTTTATCAACAATCATATTACATGCCACACTTAATTCAATGTGCTTTCATGTAACTATGAATTTATCATAACAACATGTAGTTAAGGTATACATATGTAATCATAACTTGATTTACATCCTTAGATACATGTATTTCTATGTTAGAAATTGCTTAATGATAATTGAGCATATATCATCATAATATATATACTTTAATATGTTACCCATAAGACATTACATGTAAACATGGTCATACTATTGTATTTTTTTCTCATAGTATAGGTACATGTTAAAATATACACTTACTCATCATAAGAGTACATACATACATTAACCTTGCATATAACAATCATGTACAAATTTAATCAAAAATATATGTTAGATATATTCATCACTAGTCCTTACCTATGTACACGTGTGAATGTATATGTATACATATAATCTTGTATTAATAGTAATATTACATGCCCTATCCAATTCACTTTGTAATCACATAAACACATATTTAACTCAACTAATTAAAAACCATAAGATAACGTACATTAAAAATTTGCACAGCTAAATGATCTTCTACAATATTATTACCCTATGTGTCTAGTTTCTAGAGCATCAAAATTCACTTTAATATCTGACCTATAGCTCGAGATATTTGTGAAGTACTATAGGCTGTTCATAGAACCGAAATAGTATTTGCTGTCACTTATAAAAATTCATAGCATAAAATTAAGAGGGATTTAGATCAATATTTCTCCATCAAAAACGTGGTCCTAGGTATCTAGTTTACACAGAATTTTACAGCATAAGATTTTGACATCTCTACTAATACTTATGCCCAAAATATCAAAATCTGTACCTTAACAGTACAAACAGATTCAACGAATTTCATGCTAATTTTTTGACATACTTAGAAATAAATTTAGGCATTACTTCCGTATTTATGAGTCTATTTTGCATAGGAATTAATCTCATGTCATTTTGATCATTGTACATACAGATATCGCAATTTTTCCTCAACCTAGTCCAGAATTCGAAATTAGAAGTTCTCCTAAATTCAATAATCCCTACATGCACAATTCTTACATTATACTCTATTTTAATTACTACAAAATTCAGATTATTACACTAAATTTCTACCAACATCATGCACATACAAGCCTGAAAATCCTAGTTCCCATACCTTCCTTTGCATCTCCTTTTTCCTTTGATTTTTTTTCTCTAATCTCCTTTTCTGCTTTTCAACCAACATCATCATTTAATTAAAATTCCAGCACCTTACTCTACCATTACCTCATCAAAATGAAAAGAAGAAGGAGAAGAAGAAGAAGAATTCATTTAATTGAAGTTATTACCTTAATTTGATGCACAATTTCTCTTGATTAATCATCACATGCAAGAATTTCTTCTTTGGTTTCTTTAAGAGATTAACCATGAACACATGAGAGAGCAAAGAAGAATTTCTGTAATCTCACTCTCTAAATGTCGTCCCTCTCTCCCATATCTTCTCTTTAATGTGAATTATAATATATATATAGTGGCAAGGTAAATTTCTTTCTTGGTCCCTCAAGATTTTGCATGTTCCACTAACTTCTCTTAATTTCTTGCATGTTACACCTTTGCCTCTCAATTTCTTGCATGTATAAAATTGACCCAAACATTTTATAATTCTCTTAAATCAACCCCTCAATTCCTTATTTTAATCACATTTGACCCTTAAGATGTCGTATTTACAAATTGACCCCTAAACTAATACTTCATACTTCAATTACACTTTTGAATTTTATTATACCAACATAATAATCTAATTATGCCCTTCTAAAAATTCATATCATATAATTCATTCATTTGTCACATAATTAATTATAACTTAATAACATTTATGCCCTAAGCAATATCTTAACTGTATTTTTGCTCCAATTATATATACTATGCTATAATGTCATTTGACTATGGTATACTCTATCTCTTAAAATCATGAATCCATTAGATCATAAGCACTAATAATTTATCCCCTAATGCTCAATTTGACTTTAATGACATATGTTTGCCTTTGAATTCCACTAGGGCCTTTAGGGTCCTTACAAATCTCTCCCCCTTAAGGAATTTCGTCCTCGAAATTCATACTTGTATCCTTTACTTATGTACAACACTATCATTGCTATACCTCTATGTCTATCACAATCATCTTTGATCCCAAACTTCCTATACCATCTTCTTTACTCACTTTGCATTTAACCTTTTCTCCAAATACGGGCAATCGTATCATACTGTTATATCATTACTATGCTTAATGTATATTCTGTCACTTTTCTTTTTCATTTGGGGCCTGTACATATAGTATGATGCTTGATGCTATGCTTATGCGTGAATGATGCTTTCGTGTATGCAATAAGATGCAAATGCATTTTCTCATATGTTGTATATGTTTTTGCCCCATCCCATGTATAATATTTTGTCAACTGCCCATGCTTGTTAAGGATTTACTGACATGTATACATAGTATCGTAATTAACCTAATTTCCTCACAGCAACTTAACATATGAAAGATTTTATTCACAATATATAAACTGTTTCTCTAAAACCATATTAGCACACTTATACTATATTATATTAACTCACTTGTATTATAATCCAAACACTAATCATATTCGCATTTCTTATCATTTACTTTTTAATCCAAAGTTAGGATTATATTAATGTGCCATCATAGAGTAATCTTTATGTATTCCCTTAATGCACTTGTACTATAATTCACCTAATGATAAAATATGCATAATATTCTCAAAGTTCCACCATATCAAAACATTCCTAAAAGCATAAAATTCATTACCATAATAAGGATTTATTATTGTGAATGAGCAAATATTAAGGAAGAAAAGATAAATACCAATAGCTCATTCGATGACATCCTGCTTTGATGAAACCTCAATTTTACCAGTCTGAACCGATACAATTAGATGTATAGATTTGTCTCTTTCACTATGATATATCTCTTCTATCTGAGGTACATTAGCAATGACAAGCTTCTTTTCATTCTTTGATGATACCTTACTTTTCCTTGGCAACACTGGGCAATTAGCCATAAAATGATCTGTTTTACCATATTTAAAACAAGCCCCTATTAAAGCTTTACAAACACCCCAATGATTCCTCATGCAATGCAAACATTTAGGAACTTGAATGCCACGGCTTTTCTCTACCAAAGCATACGCAGAATGAAATGTGTCGCTAGAAGAAATTAATTCCAATATCTTATTTCTTTTTCCTAGTTCCCTTTTATCCACATTCTCATCTCGACTTCTTTTTTTCTCATTATTCCTATCAACCTCTTTTGATACTCTAGGCTCAGTTAACTCTTGTAAAATCTGATTCAAGATGCAATTCATTTTCTTTAGTTCCTCTAATATAGAAACAAACATCTCTACATGAGTTATATTCATAGGATCGGGGACAGATAAGTTCAATGCCCCAGAATTGTTGACTTTAATGATCTCTTTTCCAATTTCTTTCAGTTTATCCATCTTTAATCTATACAAAACAAAACAAGGATATCTGCATTAGGCCAACACACTAACACTTCCACATAACAATTACTCTAAACACTTATAGCCCAGAAACGACTAAACCTAAACTCTGATACCACTAATTGTAGCACCCATATCCTATACTTAGCTATTACCACAATATCTTATACCATAAGACATATATTACAATGTTCTCAAGCTGAAAACATTTCTTATTAGATATCTTATAGAAGAAACTAAAACCATATCATGTGAACTTAAGAGTAATACCTTAATTATATAAAAGTCCTTAATACATTACAATGTTTTCTCAAACATAACATTTGTACTTATACAAAATTTCCAAAATAATTAAAGTTTCCATAACTACAAAATAAAGGGATAAAGATAAGACTCTACTATCAATCTTCTAAGACTTGTGTTGGCCAACCTGCTGTAGATATCAGTCTTAAGAGAAAGTCCTATCCTCGCAACCTACACGGATAAAAAAAACACGTGCTAAGCTATAAAGCTTAGTGGGGAACACAAAATATGACAAACGACCACTCACAGTGGTCGCCAACAAGCATACATCATGAACTACTAACATATATTCTGCTTAAATGTAAAAGTTACTAGTTTAATAAAAGAAATGAATAAGAGTCCTTATACCACATACCTTGACATATTCTAGGAATAAACATATTCAAATTTAAGCATATGTTCAACAAGAATATATATGTATCTTCATGAGAAAGACAGAGTATTAGTACTAAGCAAGTTCTTCATTTATTGATCCAAAATGTAATTATGACATTTAATGTATGAATGCATACATTGAATTACTAACTTACTTCCATCTCAAATAGCAATATCATATTGAGTTTATCACTTATAGAACCGTAAATGAGCTAATTAAGAAAATTGGGCTTGGGCTTTGGTTGGATCACTTGGTTAGACCAAGCCCAACCTATTAAGAAGGTTATATAAGGCTGGAAAAATCTAAAGAAGACCAGAATATTCTCCAATTTTCTTCTCTTTTTATGGTGGCCGAATGGATCTCTCTACCATTCTCCACATTGTTCGTCCATTCTTTTCCATAATTCTCACCAAATCCAACCTTCTCTAGCAATATTCAGCCCCTTTTTTCAAGGATTAGCACCTCTAAAACTCATTTGAAGTGAAATAAGGGAGAGAAATTAAGGATTCAAGTTTATGTCTTAAAATTTAGGTATGTGTATTTAATGTTCTTAAATTGATTTAATGGTTCTAATAAGTAGATTAAGGTATATAGATCATAGTTATGGTGTTGTATTAAATTAAGAAAGTAACTTGATGGATGTTTTCTTATGAAGTATATTCGGCCATGTGAGAAAAATAAGGAAGATGATGGTGTTTATGGATAGAAGATAAAAAAGGAAGGTTATAGTGTGAAAAGCAAGAAGAGGAGGTAAGTGGATACAAATTACACCTTATTTCATTTAAATTATGAGTTTAGTATGGAATTTACATTATATAAGTAAGTAAAAATAAAGGATAATGTGAAATAATTCAAGACTATGTAATAAAATGATGAATTGATATAAAATAACCATAGAATTAAGAAGAAATTAATCTATAAGTAAGGAAAGGAATGAAGGCCGAATGGTACCCTAGGTTGAATAATGTGGTATTTTGATGATAATTAGGAAATTAGTCATAAATTGAGTAATATTTCAATGAATAAAAATACTATGGTTGAATTGTGCTTTAAATGATATGTAACTATAATAGTTAGTATAAAAACTATATTATGTAACCATAGGAATATGAAGATCAATGAAATATAATTTAAGATAATTTCATAATATGATGAATTATAATGAAATAAGCATGAAATTAAAAAGAAATCAAACATTAAGAGGGCCAAAATATGTACCTAAAGTTAATGTAATGGAACTTGATGTTTAATTATGCATTTAGTAAGTATTAGATAATATAAGGCATGAAGGATGTAATAGAAATTATAAAAATGAAAAATAGCTAATGTACATAATAATGTACATGAAGACATAATGGTGGAAATAAAGACAACTTAAGAATTTTGATATAAATTAAGTACAATTAATTATATTGATGACTAAATCAATATAAAAATATGATCGACATGAAAATGAAGGAGGAATTATGATGTATGTATGATATTATCATGAGGCCGATTGGTATATGTATTGGAAATGGCATGGTTTAATTTTATCCTGATGATATTAAACACATGTATGATGAATGTGTAGATGTTGAGCTTGAATGATTTCTAAATATGATAATAAGATTGATGGAATGTGATTAACAAAAATAATAATATGAAATTATAATAAATAATAGCATAAAAATGTAATATAATGTGAATAGTATTATTGCTCTTAGTGTACAGTGGGTAATCTAGGACCTCAGGATAGAATGGCTAGCCATAAGGCATATTCACGACTGTATTACTGTGAAAATGTGATTATATTGCTTAGCAAGCTTATTATATGGGAACACTGGAGAATCAGTATCGTACCCTAGCTATGCAGTCACTCCAGTACATGTGTATTGATAATATGAGAACACTGGAGAATCGGTATCGTACCCTGGCAATGCAGTCAATCCACTATATTGAGATGATTGAAGTCCTCATCCCGCTTATCCGGTTCGAGGATTTTCACTAATGAGAACTAAGGGCAAAATCATAATTTTTTCATGTAAAGAGGGATAAAAGAGTAATTACAACATTAAATATATTATAAATGTAAATAAATGAGAAATAAAATGAAATATAAGATTAAGTAGTCAAGTAAGGGTAAAAAGGTAATTACGGGATTAATTAGGGATAAAATCGTAATTTGATAATAAAAGTGTGTTTAAATAGGTTAACATGGTAAAAAGGACTTAAAAGGGAAAAATCGTAATTATATAAGGAAATGAGGACTAAGAAATATGTTAGGAAGCAATAAATGCAGTTAAACAAGATATAAAGTGAAAAATATAATTAATAGACCCAAAAAAGATAAAAATATAATTACACGATAAAGCAGGAGCAAGATAGTAATTTTGATATTACAATAGTGATTTGTGAAATTAATTTGATTAAATATGTCAAAAGGGTAAAATCATAAATAATGAGAATTATGAGGACTAAAATGTAATATGCCATATTAGGAACATGTACGAGGACCAAATTACAAATTTGCCAACTAGAGGAGGATTTATTCAATCACATAGTTTGGGCTCCTAGAATATGGCGCCCTTGGGTTTTTCTATTTGATTGTATCGAAAGGCCCAATGAATTGGGATTTCCCTATTGGCCCGAGTCATTTCGGGGCAAGCGGATCATTTATCATGAAGAGGATGAGCTTCAAGAGAATGATTCGGAGTTCTTGCAGAGTGGAACCATGCAGTACCAGATACGAGATAGATCTTCCAAAGAACAAGGCTTTTTTCGAATAAGCCAATTCATTTGGGACCCTGCAGATCCACTCTTTTTCCTATTCAAAGATCAGTCCTTTGTCTCTGTGTTTTCACATCGAGAATTCTTTGCAGATGAAGAGAGAATAAGAAGTCAAAAGAAATTAAAATGGTCAAAATTAAAGTTAAATAAGTTAAAATAAGATGAAAAGAAGTTTTAAGGACCAAATTGGAATTTTCTACTGAAGTACAGGAATAAGCGTAACATAATAGGAAAAAGATACATTAAGGAAATTAAAAGCAAAAAAAGTCAAATGAATCAAAAGAAAAAAATATATATAAAGTCAAACTCAATGAATAAAGGTTTATGAGTTTAATTATAGCTTTGTATCCAAGTAGAAATTATATAAATAGTTAGTGAGAAAAGATTGAGTATAAAAGTAATTGAAGTAAGAGGGACAAAATTTAAATTAAATTAAAGTGAGTATGAAGAAATTAAGAATTAAGGGGCTAAATTGTACATTGATATCTAAATGATAATTAGAAAAATTAATAAGACAATAAGTAGTCAAAGGGGTTAAATAGTAAGATTGAGAAAATAAAAGTTATACAAGGGAATAAATTGGTAATTTACTTTTATATAAAGGAATAGTGTGAATTTAATTGTAAGTTAAAGAACAAAAATGAAATGAAGTATACAATGAAGCAATTAAAAATAAATTGGTCAATAGAGAATAAAATTTGAACGAAAAAGGGACCAAAAAGAGAAATCTGAATAAATTTAATACAAATAAGATAAATTTGTAATTGGTCAAAAGTTGAGAAAATTAAGGACAAAATTGTAATTTATGAGGATTAAAATGAAATGAAATGAAATTTCATAGTAAGAATTATTAAAAAGGAAGAACTTGAATTGAAATAATAAATATGAGAAAGAAAATAACAAAAGACCAATTCGACCAAAACATGAATTTAAATGATAATTTAGTAAAATACAAAGTCTAAGTGTCATATTAAGAAAACGAATCGAATTGAAAGACTATTTTAAAAACTAAAGAAGGGTGACACAAAAAAATGAAAGAGTTATAAAAAATTAAGGAATAAAGTACAATAAAGTATTAAGCATTTAATAAAGAAAGAAATTCCATGTGGATACTGAAGTTAAGTTACATGATTAGGAACACACAATTAGGCGAATTTATAAATTGTAATAGGAAGAAAAAAATAAAATAGTTATATTAATTAGTAGATAAGAATTAATAAAAAGTTAAATAAAAATATATGCATATGAAGGTAATAAATGTGGAACTTTGATAGTAATAAAGATTATACAACAGGAGGTGAGAAGTATGGATATACAAGTAATAAAGATGAAGTAGTATCATGAATAATATTGTAACACCCTTATATCACTGTACAGTGTACGTTGTAATCGGATGTCAAAACTATATGTGAAGCAGTGAATTTTTTTCATAAACATATTTGAACATAATTAATAACCATATAATTGTGTCTCGATAAGATACAAGCATATATCATTAACTATAAACCAAAACTTATACAAGTATTATACTTTCTGTACCTACATATACATGCCAAAAACTAATTATTGTCTTGTTTCTTTTGCTGGACTTGACTACTCCCGCAATACCGGTTACTGAAATCTTAACATCTTCATAACTTGCGCGTAGTGAACAAACTATGCGCTGAGCATCGAAACGCTCAGTGGTGGATACGTATCCCAAACTTTCCATAATAAATCACATATACACATACATTTACTTGCACATACATACATACATACTCACATACATACATTCACATACTTATACATACATGCACATACATACATTCATATACGTATACATACATATACATATGATACATGCATACATATACATATACATACATACATACACATACATACATATACATACGTACACATATATACGAGTACATACATACGCATACATATGTGTACATACACATACATACGGGTACATACATATACATACATACACATATATATGTGTACATACATACACATACCATACATGTATACATATAGATACATACACATACCATACATGCATACATTTACATACATATATATACCATACATGCATACATATACATACCATACATGCATACATATCATACATTTACATATACATACATGCATAAATATACGTACATATACATATCATACATGAACACATATACATACATATACATATCATACATGTATACTTATACATACATATACATATCATACATGCATATATATACATACATATACATATCATACATGCATATATATACATACATATACATATCATACATGCATACATATACATACATATACATACATGCACATACTTTACATGTAGACTTATACATATACATACATTACATACTCATGCATACGTGATCACATATATGCTTTCACATATACATGCATACATGGTCGCATATGTACATTCATACATACATACATATACATATATATATATATATATATGCTTACATACATGCCTATACATATACATATGTATTCTAGCATACATACATTCATAAACATATACACACACACATAAAAATTCGACCAAGGCTTAAATTAATCATGCTAAATTTAATTCTTCCAAATAAAACATTCTACTCATCAATTAAAATCTCCAATTTCACATATATCACAATACTTTCAATTTATCATACATAAATCACATATAAACATAATCAATTTTTCATACAAAATTTATGGAAATTAAGGGATAGAGTATCCATTAACCTTGAATTCTTCTCCTTCACAACTTAATCTACCTCTCATTAGCTTTAATCCATGAAAATTCTTTTTCTTCAAAGAATTCCTTAAGTGGTCGAATTTTCAAGAGCAAAAATCCATTAGTTTCTTGCTTCCTTTGCTCAATCTAACTATAAATTCTAACTCTACAATCTTGCATCTACCTATACAAACCTTTAAACTAAATTAAAACTATTAATTTCACTTACCTCAATTTTGAGACATAGTTTTCTCTTCTTGATTTCTTATACTTTTAGCAC
Source organism: Excoecaria agallocha (assembly GCA_037975025.1). Taxonomy (NCBI): domain Eukaryota; kingdom Viridiplantae; phylum Streptophyta; class Magnoliopsida; order Malpighiales; family Euphorbiaceae; genus Excoecaria; species Excoecaria agallocha. Next base: position 2,286,661 of record JBBPFJ010000025.1, read on the forward strand.
CTTAAATAATCACTTGAAACCTTCATGAGCTAGTAGAGGGGCTGTAATTGACTTGAGAATGCTTGATTTGGTGGGAGTGAGAGAGAATATAGGAGAAAAATCCCTTAAATGAGAGAAAAAGGCCATTCGACCAAGAAAAGAGAGGACGCAACATGAGATTTGTAGAGTTTTCTAGAAAATGACTGGTATTGGCGGTATTTATAGGGCTGGTTTTGGGCTGGACTTGGTCCAACCAAATAAAGCCCAATTATGACTTTTAAGCCCATTAAACCTCTATAAATAATTTCTCTCACTTCAAAGCTTAATTTCATTCAAAACCATTTCCATAATTCTTAAAATAGTATATTATGCCTCCATGAAAAATTTTGGCTCAATCGGAGTCCATTTTTGGTCTGGTTCACTCATATCGATCCGATTAGTAAATTTTTAGTGTTACCGAAAAATTAATTTTTTTCTACCAAATGATTCCACTCCTCATAAAAGGCTCAACTATAAATTCCTATAATTTTTGAAGATTATTTGCTATTTTTAAAGATCCGATCAAATCTATGGTTGATCGATTACTATTTAAACCGAAATCATTATTTTCTCTTACTTTTTGAGGTTAAACCTCCTTAAAAATACTTTCTTGACCCTTAAAATATATTCATTTGACTCCATGAATATTTTTGAGTCATTTGAAGACTATTTTTTTGTAAAGACCCAATTTCAGCCCTAATCGGAATATTGTTAATTAATGAGGATTACCATTAACTAAGGCAAAATTGGATTATTTTGCAATTATCGAGGTTAGATCCCAAGAGGGGTATTTTGGTAATTTCATCATGTAGGTATATGAGTAGAGTTAAATTATAATTAAAGGAAAGGATATAATTGAAGTAAATCAAAAGTATTGGGGTTAAATTGAAAGAAATTGAAATTGTGGGGTTTAATTGTGCTTAAGGGCATTATGAGACTTTCTTTAAGAAGATATTTACCCCACTCACCTATTTAAGGTTCATGGAGAATGAATAAATCGGCATAAGGAGGTCTCTCTCTCTCTTTCTCTATCTTCTCTCAGTTACAGGTTGAAAGAGATGAAAATTAGGGCTGTGAGATAGCATAAAGGTAATGTTTTCCCCTCTTGCAGTCTTTCTTCCTTCTTGGGTTCAATTTCAGATTTAAGGGTTTAAAGGATTATGATTGTTGTCTCTATGTCTAAGGAAAAGAAGGAAGCTGAACAAAGGAGCTAGAGGAGTTAGAGCATCAATAGCAGGTAGGGGAAATAGATCTACTGTACTATTTATATGAATGATTTAGGGATTTCTTTTCCCTTTTTTCTGGTATGTGTCCTCCTTGATGAGTTTAAAGGATAAATATAGTAAGCTTTGATGAGTATAGTAAGATTTTAAACTTAATTGATCATTTAAGTTAATGGGGAAGTGAGATCTGGGATTTAAAGTCATGTTCTGTATGATCAGGGTTTCTGGGTTTCTCTTTATCCTTGCTTGCTGAGGACCGATCCACGGCCATGCATAGTATGGTTCACTCCCATGCACGTCCACTTATGGCTTTTTCTCCTTGGATGCACGACCACTTGTGGATTTTACCCTTGCTTTGCACGGCCACTTGGCCATTTTTCCTCATGAAATGCACGACCACTTATGGCTTGTTCCCTTTGAATGCACGACCACTCATTCCCTTTTCTCCTTGGATGCACGACCACTTATGGCTTGTTCCCCTTGAATGCATGGCTACTCATTCCCTTTTCTCCTTGGATGCACGACCACTTATGGCTTTTTCTCCTTGGATGCACGTCCACTTGTGGATTTTACCTTTGCTCTGTATGGCCACTTGGCCATTTTTCCTTATGAAATGCATGGCCATTTATGGCTTGTTCCCCTTAAATGCATAGCCACTCATTCCCTTTTCTCCTTGGATGTACGGTCACTTATGGCTTTATCTCTTTGGATGCATGGCCACTTGTGGATTTTACCTTTGTTTTGAACGACCACTTGGCCATTTTTCCTCCTGAAATACATGGCCACTTATGGCTTGTTCCCCTTGAATGCATAGCCACTCATTCCCTTTTCCCCTTGAATGCACGACCACTTATACTTTCTCTTATTTCTTTGCATGACCACTTACGCTATATGTTCTTTCCATGCACCGCCACTCAGGCTTCTTATTCTTCCCATGCATGGCCACTTATGGCCTTTCTCATCTCCTTGTATGGCCAAGTAAGGCTTATGGTTATTGATGCATGGCCAAGCATGTTCTTATCTTCTCCACTATATGGCCATAGGTACTCCTTTTATTCATCTGAGCCAGCTCTCACCTCAAGATTAAGCCATGTAATTATATATTGAAAATAGTATTATATGGTCCATAAGATTATTAAGTAAACAAGATTTAAGGTGAATTGCTTATAGTAAGTAAAACTAATGATAAATGGCTATTAAGTGATGATTGTTATGCGAGTTGATATCAAAGGATTAATGGACTATGAAAGTCTCTCTCAAATGCTAAAGTTCATAAAGATAAGGTTTAGAAAGGCATGAATATAAGATGAAGTATTATAGAATTTTAAAAGACATAAATGCTATTATAAGTGGAAGAAGATTGAATTAAACTGTAATTTACCCAAAATCACCTGTAAAGTGAAATAATCATGATCGCTTAATATGAAAAACCTCTCTCTCTATATATATACATATATCTTTATATACATATAGTAGAGTGAAAAGCTTTAGGATAAGAAACATATATAGTTATGTTTTGGAGTCCATTTGAACTCTAAATTAGAAGGACTTGCATGTGATAATGCTAAATTAGGTTGCTAAAATGTGTTTTATTACCTAATAGCCCAAAACTAAGAAGAGTAAGAAGAAATATAGTAATCACAAGATTATATGCTATTTAATATGCCCTATAGTATGGTATAAGGTATGTATAATACCAAAGCAAATTGTTTTACTCCAATGCCATACATTGATAATTCTTTTCAATGGTATGGAAATACTATGATTTAGCCCAATATTAATAAGAAGATAATTGCAACATTACAGGTTTAAGTTAAAAGAGATGGAATATTAATTGACACTTAATTATGGATATATAGAAGCTTGGTTATGCTTTAAACTATAATAGGAATTAACGATGAGCTTTGATGTATGAAAACCTACTTACTTGTCTGTTCATACCCTATGACATAAATGAAAATCGCAAGTCTACAAGTAGTGGGCTAATGATTGCGATGAAATAATCTTATGTAAACTTAATCGGGTTAAACGTTATAAGATAAAAAGTACAAGTTGACCAAGGCATGTGTGATAATATTAAGGAAGATTACCTTTTTGTCTATAATCTACTAGACTATAAAAGTGAACTAAAGGGGCTAAAGATGAATAAATGTTTACCTTAATCTAAAAAGAACCTACTCATACAATTATATGGATCATAAATGCATGAGTATTGTTTAAAGTAATTATGTATTGATGTGAACTATGATGACGTGTGAAAGCTTCTCACGGCAAGCAGTAACAAGGTACATCATTGAGAACTATCCATGAGTTTTATAAGTTCTATACCATATAGTTGATATGAACATGTTGTGATGAGTAGCTGGCTTATAATATGTGAACAAGTATGAGTAATAAAAGAATATATTGCCACGATTTAAGATGCATTTATTTATATGTATATATGTGTGTAGGGACATGTATCTGATTTATGGAGGCTTTTAGTAGTAAGATCTACATTTTTATATTACTTCATTAGAACCATGCCTAATGCTAACTACACATAATTTATGATGAAAATATGTGACTACATGACCTGCATCTATGTGTAATGGAGCTTAAAGCTCAACCTTGATGTATGATAAGAATGATATGCATTTTTTTATAAATTGTGGCTTGAAGCCAATTGATGTATTAAGTAAAGAAAAATAGGTCCAATCAAAGATGTTCTTAATGTGATTAAGCTTGTGGGTCTATAGTTTGTTCCTTGCTGGAACCATTATTTGATCCCGTTTGGATCCATTATTTGATATCTTCGGATATCCATAGTTTGATACCTTCGGGTATCCATTGCTCCCGTTATCCACCCTTTGAACTAGTACTTAGGTAGGCTATTAAAGATGATAATATATACACAAGATAAAGTAAAACATGCATTAAATGCCCCACTTATGTAATATAAGCATGATGAATGATCTATTGTTTTGATTGTTTTAAATTCCATTCGACTATAAACTGTTTTTATGAAATGAAATGTCATGTTTTGTATTACATGATTGAGATGTCCCACTTTATTGAGGAAGGCTCCCATTTAAGTTTATCTCCACCAATGGGATTCCACGGAGAATATATGGACCCTAAAGTGTACAATATTGTACTAGAAATTATATGGATTGCAACATGTACACTAAGTTTTATGTACTTTATTTTATGAAATGCATACATATGCCATGGAGACTTTGTCTAGTAATTATGACATGTAATGCTTGTTCTTTGTTATCGCATGCAATTCCGTTAGACTATTATTTATAGATATATGTTTACATACATGTATGCATAATGATAACATTGATCCAACCAAGTGCAATGCATGACTTAAAATGTTGTTGTAAGAGAATTAAGTTATCATGCTAAGATAACATTAAGGATATAAAGATTACGAATCTAATATGAGAATTGTATGATATATGTGTAGTGATCATGCCTACCAGGATTACTTGTAGATGCTATATAATTGAAGTACGCCCTTATGCTATGAATTAACATTGAATGCCTATAATATGTGAACAATGAGATCGAAGGCAATAAGTTAAAGTTTTGTACTATTAATAGCTATGATGTCTAGACTCATGAATAAAAGGACTATAGGTGTATAAAATAGGCTAGTTAAGTTAAAAAGAGATTATATGATGATAGTGATCTCCTATAGTTATAGTGGATGTTGTGTAAGATAAGATATAATTTTAAGAGGATTGTCTTTAGAGTTTTGTTCCTCACTAAGCTTTATAGCTTAGCATGGGTTTATTTATTTATGTAGATTTTAGGATAAGCTTCAGTGGATCAATAACTATAATGGCTAGACAACTAGTGAAGAGAAGATCTGGCATATTGTAGTTGCCTTTGAGGATATCATTGTGTACTGTCGGCCAATTATGTTAGGCCTTCTTATTTATAAGTTGATTTAATTTATTGTGACATGTAATTATGGCATGTATTATTATTTATTATTATTTATGCCTGATCTTTACTAGGTTTATGATGATGGTTGATGATTATCCATGGTTAGTGGATTAGGATGTTACAGTTAGTGGTATTCCGCTTGAAGAATGAGCTCTATAGGCTAATTGATGGAGTGGGATGGAAAGTGTTCATTGAGCGATAAGAGAAGGTCTATTCACAACTTGTTAAAGTTTTCCTGGCTACGGTAAAGTTTAGGATTGGCAAAGACAATCACCTAGATAGGGGCAATGTGAGTTTCTGGGTTAATGGCTCCCCCCATCAAATGTCTTTCAATGCTTTTGCTGAAGTGTTGGGCTTTGACCAACACACTACATGAGGGCTAGAGAACATGAACAAATAGGAGGTTTGGATTGGAATTTATGATGAAGAGGACCCTACCACTTTCCATGCAAGCAACACCAAGGCTCATCATTTAGGCAATCACCCACTAAGGATCATGCATAGATATCTAGCTTTGGCATTCTTCAGCCATTGCAAAGGCCTTGGCAATATTAATGCCAATGAAGCCACAATCTTATATGCCATACAACATGGAATATGCCTTAATGGAGTGATTTTTCTTGCCTAAAAGATTACTAACCTATGCACTTATAAGAAGAGGGACTCTAAGCTGACTTTAGGCAAATTTGTGACTACTCTAGCTCATCATCACAACCACCCCAACCTAGGAAACCCTGTAGGCAACCCAATCATCATTGACAGGAAAATGCTAAAGAATATGTCAGTTCTCATTGATGACCCATATTTTCCAGGGCATGGGTAGGCAGTGGTGTCAAGCATGAAGCTATATAGAGAAGCCATGATTAAGGGAACCATAGAGCTGGAGAGAGTAGGGGCAGACACCATTACTTTATCCACTGAGCAGTACACCTCGATCAACAACTGTCTCAACCACATCACCGAAAGGATGGACTCTGATTTTACCACCATCCACCAGCGGATGGATGAGATAGTAACTACTATTAGGATGTTACAATCTCAATTTGATGCCCAGTATCCTCCTCCTCCATCTACTTAGAAGTCACTATTTTAGGGATTTTCCTCAACCCACCCAACTTATTGAACATTGTTTTGTATTTTGCTAAGGGCAACAAAATTTTAAGTGTGGGGTGAGGGTGTGAAGAGTTAATGTTGTGCTTTCTTAGTTTGTGCTTATTTTATTTAACACTAAAATAACTTTATGTTTATTTTTACGTTTTTGTAGTTTGTTTTAATCTTTTATGTTTAGCATTTTGTTTCTATGTTTGTTTTTATAGTTTGTTTTAATTTATGCATCTTTTATCTTTTTGTTTAAATTTTAGTTTAGTGTGTCACTTTTTCTTTTAGTTTGGCTATATTTTTATCTTTACTTAGTTATGATTTTCAGTTTTACTTTAATTTTTATTTTATTTCCTTTTTAGGGTATATTTCTTTGGTTGTTATTAAAAACATGTACATGTTGGCTTAGTTTGCCTTTAGACATTCCTGTGGTGGATGCTTCGAACTCGAGTTTAGAAAAGCTTTTTTAGGGAAGTTGAATAACAGGAGAGTAGTTTGTTATCACATTAGGCTTATTTTATAAAAAAATCCAGTGCATGAAAGTGATCAAATATGAATTCTAGAGTACTATAACCTTTCTCATCACCCTTCAGAACATTTACAACAATTTGAATTTAGAACTTTAAGTGATTTCGGAAAATTTTTTTCATAGCCTCTAAAACACCTTAGACTTACCTGATATTACAATTGTTCTCCCTTGCATATCCCCATTGAGCCTATTAAAGTATGCTAATGCGTACTAAATTTTGAATTTTCTTTGGTACCTATGTAATTGTCCTAACACTATAAGCCCTTTTCCAAACCCTTTGAGAACTGACCATTCTTGAAGTAAGTAGGAGAAAGTTTTACTTTTTGTCCATTTGAATTAAGATAATGGCGTTTTCAAGGAGAACCCTAGGTTAGGATTAATGAATAAATGTAAGGATTACCTCTAGACCATAATTTTGTAATGGTTTTGATAGCAAGCCCCTATTTCTTTTGAAAAAAAAAACTTGATCTTAGTTTGAAATAAGCATGGGGTGGTTTGCTGGAATTAGAGAAGGAATTTTAGAGCTTGAATTTGAGCAAGCAATATTGCTATCAAATGGCACCTTGGTGTAGTCCTTTTCTTAGAAGAACCAAACTTTTTGAAAAAGCATTATGCATTATAGGTAGTCTAACATTTAGAGTATCTTTTGAACCAAGAAAAGGGTAAAATGCGAACTGAAAATTTTTAGAGTGTTCTTAGGATGAAGGGAGCTTTGGAATGGCTATTCTACTTTGCATATCCTATATATTTTTGCTAGCCATACCCCTGCCTCATTACAACCTATTTAAGTCCTAATGATCTTGTTCTATTTATAATTGTTTGCAGAGATGATCTTCGGGTTCAGATGGTAAAGGAGAGACTTGTGGCATTTCTCAAGTTTCAAGAGCAAAACCATGTGTGCAGTTTCTACATATGAATTCTTTTCTCAGTTGTTGGATTGCACTAGAGTTTTATCATTCAAAAGTTATCTTTGGGCCTTGCACACACACTGGAGACTAGCTAGTATGAATTAAGTTGAATTCTTTTCGATTTAATAGATAGTTAGTGACTTATGCTGTAGTGTTTTTGAGCTTTCCGTAAACTTGTATTTTCTTTTTTCAAGTTTGGGTTTGCAAGAATTTGGTTGTCCAGTTGGTTGAGGGTGAGCAAAAGATAAGTGTGGGATAATTGATAACTCCAATTTTATTATTTATTTTTGTGTTTTTATTCAGTATTTATGTCTCGTGTTGCATGTTTTTTATGTTTTTAGTGTAAAAATGATCTTTTTATACAATTTCGATTTATTTTGATTTTTGTAAAGTTTTTAAGTGATTTTGGTGAATATTTTTGATTTGTGTGCAGAGAAAAGGGTAACACTCGATTGAGACCATTGGTCCCAAAATATGTCATTTCATCAGGAGACTCGATCGAGACCCAAGTGTCCCAGCCGAATGCTATGCAACCTTCAAGTGTGTTTCGATCTAGAATGTTACACACGGCTGAGTTTAAAGAGTCTCAACCATGTCCTACGCTACAGTACTATTTTATCTCTTTAGACTCGGTCGAGACCAAACTGTCTCAACAGTGTTTTTCTAAAGATCTCTATAAAAGCTATAAATTTTATCTGGAAAGATAGATCTTTTTAGGGTTTTGAGCCACTGCCTTTTTCTCTGTAGTTTTAGCTTGTGTGTTCTTTATACTTAGGCTTTTATACTTAGTTTTTCATAGGTTTTACTTGTAAAAATTACTCTTTTAATATAGTTACTTCACAAATACATAGAAATACTCAGTTACAGCTTAGATTTTAATCTAGGTTTTAGTTTGAATTAAGTTCCAATTGGAGAAGAAGGAAGAAGACCTCATCAATTTGAGATCTTCAACTGTAAATGGGTTTTATAGTTTTTTCTCACTCTTTACTTTTTTTTACATTATGAATAGTGAGTATTCTTTTGTTGTTTGGGGATCTTTGAATTCCCTAGACCATGTAAGGAGTATGAACTCATTTATTTAAAATATGTTTTCGATGTTTCTTTTCCCTTGTGCTAATCTTGGGTTGAATGTTTTGCAAGTATTTATGTTATTAATCTTATTCAAGTAAAAAGTTGGATGCTTGTTGAATGTTTATGCCATGAATTCTTTGTTTTTCCTCACATTTGCTATAGTTTTAATGGCATTTCCAGAATGGAAGCTATTAAACCTAGGGTTTATTATGTTGTAAATTCAAAAAATAAAGAGGAAAATGAATAGGTGTTGGACTAGTAAGCTCCAAAATTGGATATTAGTTCACATTTAGTTCTTGGGACCCATGCTTATGATGGCTATTGGGTAAGCTCCGGAATGGGATACTGAGTAGTTAGAATAGTAGGATCCAGAATGGGATACTAGAGGTTTAGAAGGGTTGAACACATCTGAATTGTATGAAATCTTTTATTAAAATGAATCTTGTATGGGATAGGGGTGGATTAGATTGCTAACAATGTCTTTACCTTTATTGATTTACCCATTGTTTATCTTTGTTTCTTGTTATTGTCTTGTTTATTCATCATTTACATTTTATATTTTTCTTTCCTTTTATCATCATTATAGTTCGAGATAACAAAATAAATAAAAATAAACCAAACAATTGGGAATTCTTTAAGCATATATAGCAATCAATCAAAAATTTCATATTACACCAATTCACTTCCTTTGGGTTCGATTTTTGAAGGTCTTAATTATATTCCTCTATATTACTTGTTGATCTAGTGCACTTGCTAGGGTTGTAACACTTGCTAATCCTTTGAGCCTTTGTTTCAAGCATGCTAAATGTGTGCTCACTTTATTGTTACACACGTTGAAACTACCCTTAACCAAAAATAATTTTGGCTTCCCTTTATAAAGTTGGCCACTATGGTAACGATGATTCCACATTTTAAGAATAGAAAGATCGATCTCTATCGATACTTTTTATAAATTCCACCTATAGGAAATTGGGTTTATCAGATGAAAAAAATATGCAAGAGAAAAAAAGGAAAAAAAAGGAAAAAAAAAAGGGAAAAGTAGAAGTAAAGAAAAGATAAAAAGGTAATTAGAAAGCCCTTGAAATCAACATCCCAACAAAGAAAAATGAAAGGAAGGGAGATCTTAAGGCATTATCCTTAAATAACCCCTTACTTAATCTCCAGTGAGTTAATCGGCAGAGCTAAATCTAAAAATCCTTGGATAATGGAAAAATGGTAGAGAATAATCTTCCCATCAATTAAGAAAGCATAGGGGTCATTTTCCTCTAGTGACCTGACCTTTCTTTGATAGCTATTCACCTCAAGCCTAACGTTACAACCAATGTAAGACCTCCTAATTCTAGATTCAGTCTCATCCAACCTAGTAGAGATGACCTTTTAGTAAGGTTTGGTACGTAAGAAGAGGCATATGGTGTTTCTTGAGCTTCAAGTAGGAAGCTGACCGGTGTCTAGCAAGTGTACTAAATCGGCTAAGTAATATAGGGAAATATAATTATGACCCAAAATATTGAACCCAATGGAAACTTGTGTTTGTATGTGCTATTTTAATTTCAAAACCAATGTTGTGCGTAGAAGAGAAAAGAGAAATCCCAAAGTTATGATGGTTGAAGATTTAAAACTAAAAGCAGTAATTTAAAACTAAAATAAAAACAATTGAAAGAGTTAAAATAAATAAAGATCAAATGAAAGCAAGTAAATTAAATGAGATAAAAATCAATATAAAAAAAACTTTCACTAAAGGACTATCCACCTTAACCAATATTGTTATAACTTAATCAAAAGAAGATATACAAGTGATTATGGAGAATTCAGATTAATAAACCCAGATAACTTTATTCAAGATTATCATTCCAAGCATTAAAATTTTCTTATTCAGATAAACTCAACACTTAGCATAAATACCTTAATTAATTCTTCTAGTGTCTATTAAAGCATTTTTCAAGAGATTTAACTTCCACCTATTCTTAGTTACACTTTTCTCAATCTCAATTTACTTAAATCAACACAAAATTTTAGCTTATTCAGATTATAATCATGCATAACCTAAATAAATCAACCCAAGAACATGCATATCAATAATCAACTTAAACCAATTACTTAACCAATGCTTAATTAAGTTAAAAATCAATTTAAAATTGAGTAAAGACAAGACTATGTTTAAGAACTAAGAAATAATCAACTTGTATTAAAGTGAAGATCAAACTTTAAGTCATAACAATACAAGTTAAGGATTCAAGTATCCTTTAGCAAAAGTTAAAGAAAACTACTCACAAGACATACTTAAAATCAAAACAAAGCTTTGAAGAAAAACAATGAAAACAAAACAACGTAAAACAAACTAAGAAAATAATGTGCTTAATTCTAAGATTGGATTATTTATCTGGTGTTTTAAACTGCTATTTATAGGCCAAAGATGTCGTGAAATCCTTCTTAAACTCCAGAAATTAATTAGAAAGTAAACTCTACTAAAGAGGGAAGCTCGGAGAAAATCCTTCGTGGAATGGGAGACTAAGCACGTGGCCACGTGTTTCCTAGTGTAATTCTACACGTGGTCACGTGTCCCTCTAGTTGTTCTTCACACGTGGTCACGTGTGCTTCCCTTGTTCCTCATATGTGGTCACGTGTCCTTCTTGGTTTTCATTCAATTATCTTTCATGTGGCCATGGGTCTCTTAGCTTCAATCTTCACGTGGCCATGTCTTCCAAGCTACAACCCTTCACATGGCCACGGGTAGATTTCTTCATTGATTTTACGTGGTCATGTGAAAACCTTCTGGACTGGATGCTCACTTTCTCGCATCAATTTCTCATATTTGCAGTTTTGGCCCCAATCTTTGCCTTTTTTGCAATTTAAATCCTTTTTTTAGCAAATTGAACCTGAAAAACAACCAAAACTTTTAATTAATCCTTAAAAACACACAAATTAACAATATATCTCTAATTTAACCTAAATAACACCAAATTAACTAAATAACAATGCTTAAAACATATTAAAAACTATATATAATTCACACTTATCAGAAGCAATAAATGCATTTATGTATTCGAGTTGAACCTCACCCCCAAATTCCTATCCAAAATTTTCTTTTCAAAAATAAAATTTTATTTTGGCCGTCAACACACATACATGAAAATTGCTTGGTATGCATTATGCTTATGTGTAGGTTCAGTAAGCTTTGATATCAGCATGCCTATTCTCCTATCCCTCATTAAGAATGACCCCTTAACTTCTCTTATTGAGATTAAACTAGTTTAGAATGTGAACTACACACACTCAAATAGACATAAAAAAGAAACCCTCATCGGTATCAAAATTACTCTATGAGCATTAACCTTGGCAATCAAAGTCTCTTTGCAAGCCTCATAGTCCTTCTATAAGCATTAAGCCTGGTAATCAAAGTTTCTTTGTGAGCATTAAGTTTATCAATCAAAGTCTCTCTATGAGCATCAAAGCTTCTCGATAAGCTTTAAGCCCCATAATCAAAGTCTTTTTAAGAGCATCAAGCCCTCTAAAGAGGCATGCAAAAACTTAAAACTCTCAACCTTAAAGTGCACATTAGAAGAAAGAAGAAAGAAAAGAAAAATCTAAATCTTAAAGCGCAAATCTTTAAAAAGCACCGAAATTCCAAAATCCAAAATACACCAAAACAGAAAGTCTAGCAACAGACCACAAGGTAATCATTAAAAATAAAAAAAATTAAAAAGAACAAATCAAATGTCTTTTTGACAAGGCACATAAAAATTCAAAAATCCAAAGTCTTTCTAGAGCAAATAAAGCAAACCAAAGTCCTCTTACGAAGCAGTAAAAATTTTAAAATCTGTCCATTTTTCGGTAAGCACCAAAACTCCCAAATACTTCAAAGTCTCGCTACGAGCATGAAAGATCTCTAAAACAATTTAAAGTTTCTCTATGAGCGTCAAGTCTCTCTATAAGGATCAAAGTGTTCTTATGAGTGTAAAGCCCTCATAAGAGGCATTTAACATCCTTCCTACAGGTAATTAGGCCATGAACTTACGAAAGGAGAAAAAGAGGATTAAAACATTGATCAACTAACGGTAATTATCCAATCAAAGGTTAAAATATTGACAAGCTAATGGTAATAACCCATTCCAACCGATCAAAAGTTAAAATTTTGACAAATTGAGGGTAACCACTCAGTTGATCGAGGGTTAAAATGTTGACAAGCTAAAGGTAATTACCCGACCAAGAGTTAAAATATCAACAAGCTGATGGTAATTACCCAGTTAAAGGTCAAAACATTGACAAGCTGATGGAAACTATCTAACAAAAGACTCACTACCAAAGTGGTAGGTATTCAATAAAATTGAAAGCTCGCCACTTTAGGTATGCATCTTCTATCATTTACTCTGGATTTTAGCTCACTTAGGCATTAGTATACAAAGTTCCATAAAATTAGGAACAAATATAGACACTGGGCCCTGAAGTGGCTCCTAATCAAAGTTACCTGGGGGCAATCAGGTAAGACTCTTTATCCTAAGATATACACTTGAATATACAATCCTAAGATATACACTTGAATATACAACACAATAAATGAGCAAAAAACTTCAAATTCTTTAAATGAACCAAACTCAAATATTTAAATTCCACGAACATACAAAAACTTAAATGTACAAAGGACTCAAATTCTTCAAATGTACAAAGATTCTTTAGACATACAATTAATATAGGTGTACAAAGAATATAAATTCTATCTAGCACACTGAAGGTTCCAAGGCCTTGAAACATACTAAAAATGTAAAAATCTTCAACTGTACAAAATTAATGTACATCCTAAAATGAAAAAAGTTCAATGCATTCAAAGTGTAAAAATTCAAAATACATTTCGACAATTTAAAAACTCCATGCACGTTTCAAAGTCTAAAATTCTCAAATCCAAAGTACACTTAATTGTACAAAGTTAAAATATATTCAACACATAAAAATTCATTGCACAATAAAATTGTATAAATTTAAAATTCCCCCAAATTGTGAAAATGTAAAATTCACCCAAAGTGAAAATACACACATGTAAACAAATACAAAAAAGAAACCCTCGCTAGTATCAAAAAATCTCTATAAGCATTAAGCTTGACAATCAAAGTCTCTCTGTAAACATCAAAGTCTCTTTATAAGCATTAAGCTCAATAATCAAAGTCTCTCTGTAAGCATTAAGTTCGACAATCAAAGTCTTTCTGTGAGCATCAAAGCTTCTAGATGAGCGTTAATCCTCGTAATCAAAGTCTCTTAAAGAACATTAAACCCTCTTATGAGGCATGCAAAAACTTAAAACTCTCAACCTTAAAGTGAACATCAGAGGAAAGAAGAAAGAAAAGAAAAAAATCTAAATCCTAAAGTGTGAATCTTTAAAAAGCACTGAAATTCCAAAATCCAAAATACACCAAAACACAAAGTCTAGCAAAGGACCACAAGGCAATTATTCCAAATGAAAAAAAATGAAAAGAAAAGCTAAAAAGTCCTTTTGATACGGCGCCTAAAAATTAAAAAATCCAAAGTCTTTTTAGAGCAATCAAAGAAGACCAAAGTCCTTTCAAAATGCATAAAAAATTTTAAAATTTGTCACCCTTTTAGTATGCACCAAATCTCTTAAATCCCTCAAAGTCTCCCTATGAGCATCAAAGATCTCCTAAACTCTTCAAAGTCTCTCTATGATTGTTAAAGCTTCTCTATGAGGATTGAAAGCTCCCTATGAGCGTAAAGCCCTCATAAGAGGCATTTAACATCCTTCCTATAGGTAATAAGGTCACGAGCTTACGAAAGGTGAAGAAGAGGATTTAGACATCGACAAACTGAAGGTAATTATCCAATCAAGGGTTAAAACATCAACAAGTTGATATTAATCACCTACTTTAATAGATCAAAAATAAAAACATTGACAAGCTGGGGGTAGCCATTCAGTTTACCAAGGGTTAAAACATCAACAAACTGATGGTAATTACCCAACTAAGAGTTAAAACATTAACAATCTGATGGTATTACTCAACCATGGGTTAAAACATCCATAAGCTGATGGTAACTATCCAACCAGAGACTCACTACCCAAGTGGTAGGTGTTCAATAAAATCGGAAGCTTGCCATCTTAGGTACACATCTTCTATCCTTACTCTGAATTTTAGCTCACTTAGGTACCATGCATAAACTTCCCCAAAATTAGGAGCAACTATAGACACTGGCTCTTAAAACGACTCCTGATCAGAGTTATCTGGGCACAATCAGGCAAGACTCTTTATCTTGAGACATACACTTGAATATACAACATAATAAAAGAGAAAAAAACTTCAAATTATTTATATAAACAAAACTTAAATATTTAAATTCCATTCTTATACAAAAACTTAAATGCACAAAAGGCTCAAATTCTTCAAATGTATAAAGACTCTTTGAACACACCATAAATATTGGTGTACAAAGAATATAAATTCTATCCAGCACACTAAAGGTTCCAAGGCCTTTAAATGTACTCAAAAAATGCAAAAATCTTCAACTATACAAACTTAATGTACATCCCAAAATGAAAAAAAAATCAATGCATTCAAATTGTAAAAATTTAAAATACATTTCAAAAATGTAAAAAACTCCATGTACATTCCAAAGTCTAAAATTCTCAAATCCAAAGTACACTTAACTGTACAAAGTTAAAATACATTTAAAACGTATAAATTCATTGCATAATCAAACTATACAAATTTAAAATTCCCTAAAATTGTGAAAATGTAAAATTCACCCAAAGTGAAAATATGCACACTCAAATAGATGTAAAAAAAATCCACTTCCGGTATCAAAATCTCTTAATGAGCATTAAGCACGGCAATCAAAGTCTCTCTATAAGCATTAAGCTCGATAATTAAAGTCTCTCTATAAGCATTAAGTTCGATAATTAAAGTCTCTTTATGAGCATCAAAGCTTCTCGATAAGCGTTAAGCCCCACAATCAAAGTCTCTTTGAGAGCATCAAGCCCTCTTAAGAGGCATGCAAAAACTTCAAACTCTTATCCTTAAAGTGTACACCAGAAGAAAGAAGAAAGAAAAGAAAAAATTGAAATCCTAAAGTGTAAATCTTTAAAAAGCACCGAAATTCCAAAATCCAAAACACAAAGTCTAGCAACTAAGCATAAAGCAATCATTCCAAATGAAAAAATTTAAAAAGAAATACTCAATAGTCCATTTGATAAGGCACCTAAAAATTCAAAAATCTAAAGTCTCTTCATAACAAGCAAAGCAAACCAAAGTCCTTTTAAGAGGTATAAAAAATTTTAAAATCTATCCATCTTTTGGTAAGCACAAAATCTCCAAAATACATCAAAGTCTCCTTGCAGACATCAAAGATCTCCTAAACTCTTCAAAGTCTCTCTACGAGCGTCAAAGTCTCTCTATGAGATCAAAATCCCCCTATGAGCGTAAATCCCTCATAAAAGGCATTTAATATCCTTTCTATAGGTAATAAGGCTACGAGCTTATGGAAGGAGAAAAAAGGATTAAAATATCAGCAAACTGATGTAATTATCCAATCGAGGGTTTAAACATCGATAAGCTGATGGAAATCACCAACTCCAACTAATTAAAAGTTAAAATAGTGATAAGCTAGGCGTAACCACTCAGTTGATCTAGGGTTAAAATGTCGACAAGTTACGGTAATTACCCGACCAAGAGTTAAAATGTTAACAAGCTAATGGTAATTACTCAGCTGAGGGTTAAAAATTGATAAGCTGATGGCAACTACCCAACTAGAGACTCACTATCCAAGTGGTAGGTGTTCAATAAAATTGGAAGCTTGCCATCTCATGTATGCATCTTCTATCCTTTACTTTGAATTTTAGCTCACTTAGGCAATAGTGTACAAAGTTCCCCAAAATTAGGAGAAACTATAGACAATAGATCCTAAAATGACCCCTGATTAGAGTTACATGATGAGGAATCAGGTAAAACTCTGTATCCTGACACATACACTTGAATATACAACACAATAAATGAGCAAAAATCTTCAAATTCTTTAAATGAACAAAAGTAAATATTTAAATTCCACAAACATAAAAAAACTTAAATGTACAAAAATTCTTTAGACACACCATAAATACAGGTTTACAATGAATATAAATTCTATCTAGCATACTGAAGGTTTTGAGGCCTTGAAATGTACTTAAAAATGCAAAAATCTTTAACTATACAAACTTAATATACATCCCAAAATTTTAAAAAAATCAATGCATTCAAATTTTAAAAATTCAAAATACATTTCAAAAGTGTAAAAAAATCCATATACATTCCAAAGTCTAAAATTCTCAAATCCAAAGTACACTTAACTTTACAAAGTTAAAATATATTCAAAACATAAAAATTCATTGCACAGCCAAACTGTACAAATTCAAAATTACCTTAAATTGTGAAAATGTAAAATTCACCCAAAGTGAAAATACACACACTTAAACAGACATAAAAAAGAAACCCACATCGGTATCAAAATCTATCTATAAGCATTAAGCCAGTCAATCAAAGTCTCTTTACAAGCATCAAAGTCTATCTATAAGCATTAAGCCTGCAATTGAAGTCTTTCTATAAGCATTAAGTCCAGCAATTGAAGTCTTTCTATGAGCATCAAAGCTTCTCGATGAGCATTAAACCCCACAATTAAAGTCTTTCTGAGAGCATCAAACCCTCTTAAGAGGCATGCAAAAACTTTAAACTTTTAACCTTAAAGTGCACACTCGAAGACAGAAAAAAGAAAAGAAAAATCCGAATCCTAAAGTACGAATCTTTAAAAAACACCTAAATTCCAAAATCCAAAATACACCAAAACACAAAGTCTAGCAACAGACCAGAAGGTAATCATTCCAAATGAAAAAAATTAAAAAAAACTCAAAAATCCTTTTGATAAGGCACCTAAAAATTCAGAAATCCAAAGTCTCTTTGGAGCAAGCAAAGCAAACTAAAGTCCTCTTAAAAGGCAAAAAAAATTTTAAAATATATCCACCTTACAATAAGCACCAAATCTCCCAAACTCTTCAAAGTCTCTCTACAAGCATCAAAGTCTCTCTATAAGGATCAAAGTCCCTATATGAGTGTAAAGCCCTCATAAGAGGTATTTAACATGTTTCCTATATATAACAAGGCCATGAGCTTGCAGAAGGAGAGGAAAAGGATTAAAACATCAAGAAACTGATGGTAATTATCCAATCGAGGGATAAAACATTGATAAGCTGATGGTAATCACCCACTCCAACTGATTAAGAGTTAAAACATTGACAAGCTAGAGGTAACCACTCAATTGATTAAGGGTTAAAACATCGATAAGCTAATGGTAATTACCTGAACAAGAGTTAAAATATCAATAAGCTGATGGCAATTACTTAGCTAAGGGTCAAAACATTGACAAGCTATTGGCAACTATCCAACCAGAGACTTACTGCCCAAGTGGTAGGTGTTCCATGAAATTGAAAGCTCGCAACTTTAGGCATGCATCTTCTGTCCTTTACTCTGAATTTTAGCACACTTAGGCACTAATGCATAAAGTTTCCCAAAATTAGGTGTAACTATAGATACTAGATCCTGAAGCGGCTCCTTATAAGAGTTACCTGATGAGGAATCAAGTAAGACACACACTTGAATATACAACACAATAAATGAGCAAAAAACATCAAATTCTTTAAATGAAGAAAACTTAAATATTTAAATTCCACAAACATACAAAAACTGAAATGTACAAAAGACTCAGATTCTTCAAATGTACAAAGATTCTTTAGACACACCATAAATATAGGTGTATAAAGAATATAAATTCTATCCAACACACAGAAGGTTCTAAGGCCTTGAAACATACTTAAAAATGCAAAAATCTTCAACTGTACAAACTTAATATACATCCCAAAATGAAAAAAAGTCAATGCATTCAAATTGTAAAAATTCAAAATACATTTAGAAAATGTAAAAAACTCCATGTACATTATAAAGTTTAAAATTCTCAAATTCAAAGTACACTTAACTGTAAAAAGTTAAAATAATTCAAAACATAAAAATTCATTGCACAATCAAACTATACAAATTTAAAATTCACCTAAAATGTGAAAATGTAAAATTCACCCAAAGTGAAAATACACACACTCAAATAGACGTAAAAAAGAAACCCCCGTCAATATCAAAATCTATTTATGAGCATTAAACTCATCAATCAAAGTGTCTCTACGAGCATCAAAGTCTCTCTATAAACATTAAGCCCAATAATTAAAGTCTCTCTATAAGCATTAAGTCTAGCAATCGAAGTCTCTTTATGAGCATCAAAGCTTCTTAATAAGCATTAAACCCTACAATCAAAGTCTCTCTAAGAGCATTAAGCCCTCTTAAGAGGCATGCAAAAAATTAAAACTCTCAACCTTAAAGTACACACCAGAAGAAAGAAGAAAGAAAAGAAAACATCTAAATCCTAAATTGCAAATCTTTAAAAAGCACCAAAATTCAAAAATTCAAAATACACCAAAACACAAAGTCTAGCAATAGACCATAAGAAAATCATTACAAATGAAAAAAATTAAAAAAGAAAAACTCAAAAGTCCTTTTGATAAGGCACCTAAAAATTCAGAAATACAAAGTCTCTTCGGTGCAAGCAAAGAAAACCAAAGTCCTTTTAAGAGGTAGAAAAATTTTAAAATATTTCCGCCTTTCGGCAAGCACCAAATCTCCTAAATCCTTCAAAGTCTCCCTGCAAGCATCAAAGATCTCCCTAACTCTTCAAACTCTCTCTATAAGCATCAAAGTCTCTCTGAGAGGATTAAAGTCTCCATGTGAGTGTAAAAACATTATAAGAGTCATTTAACATCATTTAATGAGCTTACAGAAGGAGAAGAAGAGGATTAAAAACATCAATAAAGTAATGGTAATTATCCAATCGAGGGTTAAAACATCGATAAGCTGATGGTAATCAACCATCCCAATCGATCAAAAGTTAAGACATTAACAAGCAAGGGGTAACTACTTAGTTGATTTAGGGTTAAAAAATCGACAAACTGATGGTAATTACCCAACCAAGAGTTAAAACATCAACAAGCTGACGATAATTACTCAGTTGGGGGTTAAAACATCTATAAGCTAATGGTAACTATCCAACCAGAGGCTCACTGCCCATGTGGTAGGTGTTTAATAAAATCAAAAGCTCGCTACCTTAGGTACGTATCTTCTATCCTTTACTCTAAATTTTAGCTCATTTAGGCATAAGTACATAAAGTTCCCCAAAATTAGGAGTAACTATAGACACTAGATCTTGAAATGGCTTTCGATCAAACTTACCTGGGGGCAATTAGGTAAAACTCTTTATCTTGTAACATACACTTGAATATACAACACAATAAATGAGCAAACAACTTCAAATTATTTAAATGAACAAAACTCAAATATTTAAATTCCATGAACATACAAAAACTTAAATGTACAAAAAACTCAAATTCTCCAAATGTACAAAGATTCTTTAGACACGCCATAAATACAGGTGTACAAAGAATATAAATTATATCCAGCACACTGAAGGTTCCAAGGCATTGAAACATACTCAAAAATGCAAAAATCTTCAACTGTACAAACTTAATGTACATCCTAAAATGAAAAAAATCAATGCATTCAAATTGTCAAAATTCAAAATACATCTAGAAAATTAAAACAATTCCATGTACATTCCAAAGTCTAAAATTCTCAAATCCAAAATTCTCAAATCCAAAGTACACTTAACTGTACAAAGTTAAAATACATTTAAAACGTAAAAATTCATTGCACAATCAAAATGTATAAATTTAAAATTCCCCAAAATTGTGAAAATGTAAAATTCACCCAAAGTGAAAATACACACACTCAAACAAACGTAAGAAAGAAACCCCCATTGGTATCAAAATCTATCTATGAGCATTAAACTCATCAATCAAAGTCTCTTTATGAGCATCAAAGTCTATCTGTAAGCATTAAGCTCAATAATCAAAGTCTCTTTATAAGTATTAAATCTGGCAATCGAAGTCTCTCTGTAAGCATCAAAGCTTCTCGATGAGCATTAAACCTTGCAATCAAATCTCTCTAAGAGCATTAAGCCCTCTTAAAGGGCATGCAAAAATTTAAAACTCTCAACCTTAAAGTTCACACCAGAAGAAAGAAGAAAGAAAAGAAAAAATCCAAATCCTATAGTGCAAATCTTTAAAAAGCACCGAAAATCCAAAATACACCAAAACACAAAGTCTAGCAACGGACTACAAGGAAATCATTCCAAATGAAAAAAATTAAAAAAGAAAATCTCAAAAGTCTTTTTGATAAGGCACCTAAAAATTCAAAAATACAAAGTCTCTTCGGAGCAAGCAAAGTAAACCAAAGTCTTCTTAAACGGCATACAAAATTTTAAAATATGTACGCCTTTTGGCAAGCACCAAATCTCCCAAATCTTTCAAAGTCTCCCTATGAGCATCAAAGATCTCCCAAACTCTTCAAAGTCTATCTACAAGCATCAAAGTTTCTCTATGAGGATTAAGTCTCTTTGTGAGCATAAAGCTCTCATAAGAGGCATTTAACATCCTTCCTATAGGTAACAAGGCCATGAGCTTACTAAAGGAGAAGAAGAGGATTAAAATGTCAACAAACTAATGGTAATTATCCAATCAAGAGTTAAAACATCAACAAGATGATGGTAATCACCCGCTCTAACCGATCAAGAATTAAAATATTAACATGTTGGGGGTAACTACTCAGTTGATTGAGGGTTAAAACATTAAAAAGATGATGGTAATTACCTGACCAAGAGTTAAAATGTCAAGAAGCTAACAATAATTACTCAGTTGAGGGTTAAAACATCGACAAGCTAATGGCAACTACCCAACTAGAGATTCACTACCCAAGTGGTAGGTATTCAATAAAATCAGAAGCTTGCCAACTTAGGTATGTGTCTTCTATCCTTTACTCTAAATTTTAGCTCACTTAGGCACTAGTGCATAAAATTTCCCAAAATTGGGAGCAACTATAGATACTGGATCTTGAATCAGAGTTACCTAATGAGGAAATAGTTTCTCATAAATAGATAAGGAATAAAGGTGCTAGGCTTTCCTTCCAAATTTTATGTTTCAAAAATGCTTTTTGATCTCTCTAGTAGGTTTTAAATGTGTAAAAATCCTTTTTGGGGGTCTTTTCCCTATATTAGCAAGGCAAAATGAGGAAATCAATTTTGAAAATTTAGAGCAGTCTAGACTTTTACGGACTTATCTCATCATACAGACCTTATAATTATATGATTCCAAATGCATTTAAATATTAAGACATATATCTCCAACTTTGATGAGATATCTAAACCCAATTTACTCTTAAATTTCACAAAATTAGGCTTGAACATAGATGACTCGAATTTATCCCTGCACCTGGACTAGTTTGTAGTAATTTGGGTATAACTCCCTATGTAGATCTCCTATTGAGGTGAATCTAATTTTGATAAAAGCTAGACTCATTTTAAAATAACTTTTATGGAGAGAGTATGGCCTAATTATGAACCATCGTTCCTAGTGATTTTTCAAAGCCAAATTAACATAGTGGTCTTTCATTGCATTATTATTATTAATATTATTATTATTATTATTATTATTTTAATATTATTAATTTGTGTTGATTTTATTATTGCAACTATTGTTATTCTTAATATTTTTATTATTTTAATGATAATATTCATAATTATTATTATTTAATAATATCATTAATATTATTATTTACTTTTATTGTTATTTTTATCATTATGTACTAATTATCTTTTATTTTTATATGTGTAACTCCTTTTCGGGTTGGGTTTGGTAAGAAGATAAGGTGAAGAAGATTAGTATATGATTTATATTCCTATTTATCATCATTTTGGGCCTATATTTAATTTTCCTTTAATTTTTCTTTTACTTTCCACAAATATGTAATAGCTAGTAAAAAATAAATTTTTACATGCTTTAGTTAAAAATGACACTAAACTATTTCTACTTAATAAATTTGGTTTTTTCCTCATAAAATGGACCAATGTTCTATTTTACTCCGAAAACCATATAAAATAATTTCACAAATATACACAAGAGAACTAACATTCTCAATTAAATAAATATCCCAATTTATGCATATTGCTTGTATTATTATTTTTATATCTTTATTTATTGTAAATAAATGGTTTTTCAATGATAAGTCAAAAATTCATTTAAATGATTTTATACAAGTTTGAGTGGGATTTTTCTATAATAAAAGGGGCCAATGTCCCAATTTTCACCCATAAAATTATATGTAAATTAAGTTTTTTTCCTATAAAATACAAATGATTCTTTTACTTTAAAATTAATTAATGTTATTCTTTTTGTTAAAACCATAATAGATCAATTATCCCATTTTTATCCAAAATGTTACCTTTTTTTTATAAATATGCATGCAAAGACCAATATTCTCAAAATATTGTAAATTAATTCTCCAATTTAAGAATGATTTATCTTTATATTTATTCTTTATTGCTTTTTATACATGATTTACAACTTTTAACGTGCTTGAAGTACACTTTATTTTTCTAGTATAATATCTCATGTGAGAAAAGAGATAAAATAAATTAATCATTACAACTTATTTATATAACTGTAAGGCCCCAATCATGACCCTAATCGGATTAGGGTAAATTTTGAGGATTAAGGTTTAATGAGACAAAATTTGATTATTTTGCATTATTAAAATTAAGTTCCATGAGGGGTATTTTGGTAATTTCAGTATGTATGTAAATTGAGTATGGGCAAGTTGTAATTTTAAGGAACTAAGGAAAAAAATATGGACATATATTAATAAAATAAAATAGAGAAATCTTTTTTAGCATTTCGAAGAAGTAAATGATTGAACTGTTGACAGATCATCCAAGGAAAAGAGTTATATAAAAACTTTTCAAATTTCAATGAAAATAATTAGTAAACCCTTATGATTTTTAACCATTGAATTATGATATCAAATAAGTCAAGTCAATAAAATAAGGTATAGCATAAATCAAATAATAAAACAAATACTAAACTAAGCACGAAGCAAGAAAATATCTTAGTATACGGGGTATCTCATTGGAGAACCACTATGTCTATCTTATTTCCCATAGACATAGAAAAGTCACTTAATTTAATCACTTTTAATAACTAATACTAAGAAAAGAACTTTCTTTAATATTTAATAAAAGAACTACTTTCTTTTCTCTTTGAGTAGGAAAGAGGCAAACAAAAAAAGGGGTGGGGGGAGGTTTCGTTCTTTTTCATTATTCATATATAACTCTAGTAAGAACCAGTTTAAGAATTTTGAAAAATTTTGGCTGGAATAAATTTCCTATCATTTGTATTACTTTTACTTTCGAAATATGAACACGAGAATCATTGAAATATTTGTTGTTTGATTAAAGGGGTATTATTCATATAATATATTACTTCACTCGAATCCAATTTTGAAATGGAGATATTTTTAATTCAATTTTGAAATTCTTATAAATTTCAAATTGAATTAAATAACTGAATTAAATGGAATTGAAACAACATTAAATTAAAAAATCTTTGCAAAACGGTCTATAAAAAATTGATACAGTCTGATTTCTCAATGTAATTAGTAGTACCCCTAGAGTCCACTTTTTCCCCATACTACGTATGAAAGGGAAAATGTTAAGACTACCATTAAGGCAGCCCAAATGAGGCTTACTATATCCATGTGAATTATGTCCTCTATCTTTATGAATATGAAGGAATTTTTCTATTATTGTTCAATAATAGTAGAATCGATGGCGAAGAGTCAAAAAAAATACTGGTCAATATATTGATGAAATAATACAAAAAATCCAATTAATTTTAAGAAGTTCTTATGTTATATGATGACTGAAAAACTTTTAGTACAAACAAAATAAATAGGCAGCAACACCTTTGGAAGTATCAAGATGTCTTTTCCTCCGCGTGCTTCTGTTGGGGGCAAATTCGACAAGTTATATCAGCAAAAGGGAATAAAGCAGTTTGCGTCTTTTGTTGATCAGGCGACACCCAAATTTGAACTGGGGGAAAAGAATTTGCAATCCCCCGCCTTACCACTTCGCCATGCTACCAAGGTGACACAAAATAGACAAAAACATCTCCCCCCCCCCTTATTTTTTGTTTACCCCTTGGAAGTGGGTTCTTTTTTCTTTTGTGTACTTGCACCTTGAATCCCATTTTTCTTAATCACCATTTTAATTAGTTACGCTTTCTATTGAAATGAAAAGTGAATTTTCAGTCACAAAAGTCAAAATTAAGGACAAATCAGAACCATTAACTATTGATTATGAATTCATGAACGATTCTTGAATTTGAATCTAAAATTTTATTTCTATTTCCCTAATTTTAATGATATAAGAAAATAAAAATGGATACCTAACCCATCAGTATTGAATCTTTTTAATACAAAATTCTTCCCAATTTTAATTATAACAACAATTATGGGTATATGTAAACCCTAGAATATAAAATTTTACACAGATATCTAATCTGATATCTTATTTGTTTATGATTCCTATATCAAAATTTCTATTTAATGAAAAATTGAATAGAAATTTTGATAGAGCAATACAGTAAAGGGAGAGACATAGGAGCCATGGATATATATAGATAGCTATAGTTATCTCTTAATAAGCCTTCTTTTCTTCTGCATTATGTACTTCAATCGTATTCGATTTATCTATTTTTATATATAAAATAAAAATAGAATATTTATCTATAATATAAATAAAAAGGATAAAAAATACATATATAAATAGATAAAAATATATCTCTTCCATGTGTATACGAATTTTTTTTAATTAAACACTGAAATCAAATCCACGAAAAAGCTAGGTGTTAAAAAATCAACTTTATATTATATTGTTTCTGATTATTGGTTCTTTATCGAATTGAAAAATTTAATTCCGAATCCATTTATTTTACTGGTATCCAATCATATTGGAATATGTAATATCATAATAATGGTAGAAATTGAATCACGTTTTGTTTTGCTATTATATACAAAATCTCCTAAGTCTAAGTTAAGTGGAATTTCTCAATACCTTTCCAGTTGTATCTGTTACAAATTCTAATTTGAGTATAAAATTCTCTTTATTCCTCCGTTCATATGTATTTCATACATTCCATATCCATCTATGGAGTTGGATAAAATTTTATGCGATTCTGTAAATAGAATAGAAATTCTATCGTTGCTAGATCGATCCATATAATTAAATTGAATGAAAAACGATCCAATAATGGGTTTTTTTAATAAACGGGAAATTAAAAATGCTCAGGAATGGAAATAAAGGAATGTCTACAATACCTAGATTTAATCAGATACAATTTGAAGGATTTTATAGGTTCATTGATAGGGCTTAACAGAAGAATTTTATAAGTTTCCAAAAATTAAAGATACAGATCAAGAAATTAAATTTCAATTATTTGTAGAAACATATCAATTAGTAAAAACATTGATAAAAGAAAGAAATGTTGTATATGAATCACTTACATACTCTTCTAAATTATATGTATCTGCGGGATTCATTTGGAAAACCAGTAAGGATATGCAAGAACAAACAATTTTTATTGGAAACATTCCTCTAATGAATTCCTTGGGAACTTCTATAATAAATGGAATATAAAGAATTGTAATCAATCAAATATTGCAAAGTCCCGGTATTTATTACCGGTCATAATTGGATCATAATGGAATTTCGTTTTATACCGGCACTATAATATCAGATTGGGGGGGAAGAGTATAATTAGAGATTGATAGAAAAGCAAGGATACTGGCACTATAATATCTATTCTAGTTCTATCATCAGCTATGGGTTTGAATCTAAAAGAAATTTTATAGAATGTGTGTTACCCTAAAATTTTCTTAGCTTTCCTAAATAATAAGGAAAAAAATTGGGTCAAAGGAAAATGCCACAATTTACTTGTGTAGGTGGTGATCCAATTTTTTCTGAATCCTTATGTAAGGAATTACAAAAAAAATTCTTTCAACAAAGATGTGAATTAGGAAGGATTGGTCGATTAAATATGAAATAGAGCCTGAATCTTTATATACCTCAGAACATTACATTTTTGTTACCAAAAGATATATTGGTGGCTGCCGATCGTTTGATTGGAATGAAATTTGGAATGGGTACACTTGACGATATGAATCATTTAAAAAATAAACGTATTCATTATGTAGCGGATCTCTTATAAGATCAATTCGGATTGGCTTTGATTCGTTTAGAAAATGTGGTTAGAGGGACTATATATGAAGCAATTAGGCATAAATTGATACCGACCCCTCAAAATTTGGTAACTTCAACTCCATTATCAACCACTTATGAATCTTTTTTTCGGATTACACCCATTATCTCAAGTTTTGGATCGAACTAATCCATTGACACAATAGTTCATGGGAGAAAATCGAGTTATTTGGGTCCTAGAGGATTAACAAGATGAACTGCTAGTTTTCGAATATGAGATATCCACCCCAGTCACTATGGACGCATTTGCCCAATTGACACGTCTGAAGGAATCAATGTTAGACTTATTAGATCTTTAGCAATTCATGCCAAGATTGGTCATTGGGGGTCTTTAGAAAGCCCATTTTATGAAATCTCCAAGGGATAAAAAAAGTACAGATGCTTTATTTATCACCAAATATAGAGTAATACCATATGGTAGCGGCAGGAAATTCTTTGGAGCTGAATCGAGGTGTTCAAGAAGAACAGGTTGCTCAAGCTCGATATCGTCAAGAATTCCTGACTATTGCATGGGAATAAGTGCATCTTCGAAGTATTTTTCCCTTCCAATATTTTTCTATTGGAGCTTCTTTCATTCCTTTTATCGAGCATAATGATGCAAATCGAGCTTTAATGAGTTCTATTATACAATGTCAAGCAGTTCCACTTTCTCGATCCGAAAAATGCATAGTTAGGACTGGATTGGAATGCCAAGTAGGTCTAGATTCAGGGGTTCATGCTATAGCCGAACACGAGGGAAAGATAATTTATACTGATATTGACAAGATCATTTTATTGGGCAATGGGGATACCCTATGCATTCCATTAGTTATGTATGAACGTTCCAACAAAAATACTTGTATGCACCAAAAACCTAGGTTGAGCAGGGTAAATGCATTAAAAAAAGAAAAGTTTATCCGATGGTGCCACTAAGTTGGTGGCAAACTCACCTTGGGCAAAAACGTATTATTAGCTTATATGCCATGGGAAGGTTACAATTTTGAGGATGCAATACTCGTTAGTGAACGTATGGTATATGAAGATATTTATACTTCTTTTTACATATGAAAATATTAAAATATGAAATACAGACTCATGTCACAAGCCAAGAACCTAAAAGGATCACTAATAAAATACCGCATTTAGAAGCCCATTTACTCTAAAATTTAGACAAAAATGGAATTGTGTTGCTGGGATCTTGGGTAGAGACGGGTGATATTTTAGTAGGTAAATTAATGCCTCAAATGGCAAAAGAATCATCGTATGCTCCAGAAGATAGATTATTAAGAGCCATACTTGGTATTCAGGTATCTATTTCAAAGGAAATTTGTCTAAAATTACCGATAATGGTAGGGGTCGAATTATTGATGTGAGATGGATCCAGAAAAAGGGTGGTTCCAGTTATAATATGGAAATAATTCGTGTATATATTTTACAAAAACGTGAAATCAAAGTGGGTGATAAAATAGCTAGAAGACATGGAAATAAAGGCATCATTTCCAAAATTTTGCCTAGACAAGATATGCCTTATTTGCAAGATGGAAGACCTATTGATATGGTCTTCAACCCATTAGGAGTACCTTCACGAATGAATGTAGGATAGATATTTGAATGCTCACTCAGGTTAGCGGGAGGTCTGCTAGATAGACATTATCGAATAGCGCCCTTTGATGAGAGATATGAATAAGAAGCTTTGAGAAAACTAGTGTTTTCTGAATTATATGAAGCCAGTAAGCAAACAGTAAATCCATGGGTATTTAAACCCGAGTATCCAGGAAAAAGTAGAATATTTGATGGAAGAATGGGAGATCCTTTTGAATAGCCTATTATAATAGGAAAGCCTCATATCTTGAAATTAATTCATCAAGTTGATGATAAAATACACGGACGCTCCAATGGACATTATTCACTTGTTACACAACAGCCCCTTAGAGGAAGGGCGAAGCAAGGGGGACAGCGGGTCAGAGAAATTGAGGTTTGGGCTCTAGAGGGATTTGGTGTTTCTCATATTTTACAAGAAATGCTTACTTATAAATTGGATCATATTAGAGCTCACCAAGAAGTTCTTGGTACTACAATCATTGGAGGAACAATACCTAAACCTGAGGATGCTCCAAAATCTTTTCGATTTCTCGTTCGAGAACTACGATCTTTGGCTCTGGAGTTAAATCATTTCCTTGTATCTGAGAAGAACTTCTAGATTAATAGGAAGGAAGCTTAATCAAAATGAATCAAAATTTTTCTTCTATGATTGATCGTTAAAAACATCAACAACTCCGAATTGGATCAGTTTCTCCTCAACAAATAAGTCCTTAGGCCAATAAAATCCTACCTAATGGAGAGATTGTTGGAGAGGTGACAAAGCCCTACACTTTTCATTACAAAACCAATAAACCTTAAAAAGATGGATTTTTTTGTGAAAGAATTTTTGGGCCTATAAAAAGTGGAATTTGTGCTTGTGGAAATTATCGAGTAATCAGAAATGAACAAGAAGACAAAAAATTTTGTGAACAATGCGGGGTCAAATTTTTGATTCTTGAATACGAAGATATCAAATGGGCTACATCAAACTGGCATGCCTCGTATCTCATGTGTGGTATTTGAAACATCTTCCTAGTTATATTGCAAATCTTTTAGACAAACCTCTTAAAGAATTAGAAGGCCTAGTATACTGCGATGTGTGATTTGATCGAAATTCTGATTTTACAGTTTTGGAATGAAAAACTATCATCCCATTTAATCAAATTGGGATGCCCTAGATTTGACATATCTCTTGAAAGGAGTAATATGAAGCTCAGAATTATGGGTGTATTCAATACTCCCCAATAATAGAGGAATTGGTCTATGGTCGATGCAGTAACAAAAAAATGGTAATTACTAATTGTACCTCGTGAAAACCAACTTCTTTCTTTTGCTTTTGTGGAATTAATCATTATCTTTCTTTTTATTTTAGAAATTGAATAAATAGAAAGAAAATATGTTTATACTCAAGGAAACAAATATGTCATGGTTACATGAGTCTATACATCGCATATAGGCTTTAATAGCATAGCATTGTGGCATATCCGTCGAGGTGATTTCAAGACCTAAAAGATCGAATAGAAAGAGACATAGACAAGTAAATCCCTTATGAATTCTAAGGTACTGGGAATTCATCATTCGAAGGGAAATAGACTACTCAAGAATTTCACATTTTATTTAGTTCGTAATTGTAAGAATTGAATAAGTTGTGATAATTGAATAAAGAATTCAGAAATTCTAAAATAATGTTAAATAAAAGAAGAATGAATCAATGAAAGCTTGCTTGGTACTCATTAAGAACTTGAGTAAGGAGTAGCTCTTTTTTAGGGTTTTGTTGATTTTGAAAGCAAGAACCCTTTTCGTTATATTTGGTATAACTACTAACTACTTGAGCCGGATGAGATGAAACTTTCATATCCAATTTTGAAGGGGGGAGACCTATAGGATCCTATCCCAATTTTTCTTTTGCTAGGCCCATAGCTAAGAAACCTACTTTTTACGATTATGAGGTTCATTCGAATATGAAATCCAATCCTTGAAATACAGTATTCCACTTTTTTTTACTACCCAAGGCTTCGATACATTTCAAAATCGAGAAATTTCCATAGGAGCTGGTGCTATCCGAGAACAATTAGCTGATCTGGATTTACGAATTCTTATAGATTTTTCATCGGTAGAATGGAAAAAATTAGTGGAAGATGGGCTTATAGGGAATGAATGGGAAGATAAAAAAGTTGGAAGAAGAAGGGATTTTTTGGTTAGATGCGTGGAATTAGCTAAGCATTTTATTCGAACAAATATAGAACCAGAATGGATGGTTTTATGTCTATTACCAGTCCTTCCTCTTGAGTTGAGACCGATCGTTCAGATAGATGGTGGTAAACTAATGAGTTCTGATATTAATGAACTCTATAGAAGAGTTATATATCAGAACAATACTCTTATTGATCTATTAACAACAAGTAGATCTACACTAGGGGAATTAGTAATGTGTCAGGAGAAATTGGTACAAGAAGCCGTGGATACACTTTTTGATAATGGAATCCGCGAACAACCAATGAGGGATGATCATAATAAGGTTTACAAGTCATTTTTGGATGTAATTATAGGGAAAAAAAGAAGATTTCATGAGACTATTCTTGGCAAACGAGTTGTTATTCGGGTCGTTATGTCATTGTCGTAGGCCCCTCACTCTCATTACATTAATGTGGATTTCCTTACGAAATAGCAATAGAGCTTTTCCAGATATTTGTAATCCGTGGTCTAATTAGACAGCATCTTGCTTCGAACATAGGAGTTGCTAAGAGTAAAATTCATGAAAAAGAGACAATTGTATGGGAACTACTTCAGAAAGTTATGCAGAGGCATCCGGTATTATTGAATAGAGCGCCAACTCTGCATAGATTAGGCATCCAGGCATTCCAACCCATTTTAGCGGAAGGTCATGCTATTTGTTTACATCCATTAGTTTGTAAGGGATTTAATGCAGACTTTGATGGGGATCAAATGGCTGTTCATGTACCTTTATCATTGGAGGCTCAAGGGGAGGTGTGTTTACTTATGTTTTCTCATATGAATCTCCTGTCTCCAGCTATTAGAGATCCCATTTCCGTGCCAACGTAAGATATGCTTATTGGGCTCTATATATTAACAAGCGGAAATTGTCGAGGTATTTGTGCAAATAGGTATAATCCATGTAATCGCATAAATTATCAAAATGAAAGAATTGGCGATAATAACGATAAATATACAAAAGAACCCTTTTTTTCTAATTCCTATAATGCAATTGGCGCTTATCGACAGAAAAAGAATCAATTTAGATAGTCCTTTGTGGCTCCGGTGGCAACTAGATCAACGCACTATTACTTCAAGAGAAGCTCCCATCGAAGTTCACTATGAATCCTATCATGAGATTTTTGAACACTATCTAATAGTAAGAGATATAAAAAATGAAATTCTTTGTATATATATTCGAACTACTGTTGGTCATATTTCTCTTTATCGAGAAATCAAAGAAGCTATACAAGGGTTTTGCCAAGCCTACTCAGTGGGGTAGTATTTAATTAAATCATAGGGATCTAAGCTAAGTAATTCTATGACATCGGCATAAATTCCGATCTCTTTGGTTCAACTAGGGCTATAGTTCCTGAATTTCTATACGAATCAAAATCGAGAAAAGGAAGTTTCCAATCATTGACTCAAATCCATTATCGAACCCTACTCAGCAGAATATGGAGGTACTTATGGCTGAACAGGCCAATCTAGTCTTTCATAATAAAGTGATAGATGGAACTACTATTAAATGACTTATTATCAGATTAATAGATCATTTTGGAATGGCATATACATCACAGATCCTGGATCAAGTAAAGATTCTAGGTTTCCAGCAAGCCACTACTACATCCATTTCATTGGGAATTGATGATCTTTTAACAATACCTTCTAAGGGATGGCTAGTCCAAGATGCTGAACAACAAAGTTTGATTTTGGAAAAACACTATCATTATGGAAATGTACATGTGGTAGAAAAATTACGCCAATCTATTGAGGTATGGTATGCTACAAGTGAATATTTGCGATAAGAAATGAATATTAATTTTAGGATGACGAAACCCTTTAATCCAGTCCATATAATGTCTTTTTTAGGAGCTAGGGGAAATGCATCTCAAGTACACCAATTAGTAGGTATAAGAGGATTAATGTTGGATCCGTAAGGAAAAATGATTGATTTACCCATTCAAAGCAATTTACATGAAGGACTGTCTTTAACAAAATATATCATTTCTTGTTATAGAGCACGAAAAGGGATTGTCGATACTGCTGTACGAACATCAAATGCTGGATATCTTATGCGTAAACTTGTTGAAGTAGTTCAACACATTGTTGTACGTATAACGGATTGTGGCACTACCCGAGGGATCCCTGTGAGTCCTCAAAATAGGATGATGTCGGAAAGAATTTTTATTCAAACATTAATTGGTCGTGTATTAGCAAACAATATATATATGGGTCTGTGATGTATTGCCATTCGAAATCAAGATATTGGGATTAGACTTGCCAATCGATTCATAACCTTTCAAACACAAACAATATCTATTCCAACCTCTTTACTTGTCAGAGTACATCTTGGATCTGTCGATTATGTTATGGTCAGGGTCCCACTCATGGCAATCTAGTGGAATTGGGAGAAGCTGGAGGTATTATTGTGGGTCAATCCATTGGAGAGCCTGGTACTCAACTAACATTAAGAACATTTCATACGAGCAGAGTATTCATAGGGGGTATTGCAGAACATGTACGCGCCCCCTCTAATAGAAAAATAAAATTTAATGAGGATTTGGTTCATCCCATACGTACATGTCATGGGCATCCTGCTTTTCTATGTTATATCAACTTGTATGTAACTATTAAGAGTCAAGATATTATACATAATGCGACTATTCCACCAAAAAGTTTCCTTTTAGTTCAAAATGACCAATATGTAGAATCAAAACAAGTGATTGCTGAAATTCGGGCGGGAACATACACTTTGAATTTTAAAGAGAAGGTTCGAAAGCATATTTATTCTAATTCAGAAAGGGAAATGCACTTAAGTACTGATGTATACCATGCACCTGAATTTACATATAGTAACGTCCATCTATTACAAAACACAAGCCATTTATGGATATTATTGAAAAGTTTGTGCAAATCCAATATAGTTCCTTTTTCACTACAAAAGGATCAAGATCAAATGAACGTTCATTCTCCTTCTATCAAAAGAAGAGATATTTTGAGTCTTTCCGTAAATAATGATCAAGTTAAACACAATTCAGATTTTTCTGGTAAAAAAGAAAGTAGGGTTCCTAATTATTCAGAACTTAATCGAATCATATGTACTGGTAATTGTAATCTCATATATCCTCCTATTCTCTACAAGAATTCTGATTTATTGGCAAAGAGGCGAAGAAATAAATTCATTATTCCATTCCAATCAATTTCAATTCAAGAACGAGAGAAAGAGCAAATGACCCACTCGGCTATCTCGATTGAAATACCTATAAATGGTATTTTCCATAGAAATAGTGTTTTTGCTTATTTCGACGATCCCCAATACCGAAGAAAGAGTTCAGGAATTACTAAATATGGGGCTATAGGGGTGCAATCAATCATCAAAAAAGAAGATTTGATTGAGTATCGGGGAGTTAAAGAATTTTAGCCAAAATACCAAATGAAAGTATATTGCTTTTTTTATTCCCGAGGAAGTGTATATTTTACCCAAATCTTCTTCCCTAATGGTACGAAACAATAGTATCATTGGAGTAGATACACAAATCGCTTTAAATACAAGAAGTCGAGTGGGTGGATTAGTCCGAGTGGAGAGAAAAAAATTGAACTTAAAATCTTTTCTAGAGATATCCATTTTTTGGGAGAGACAGATAAGATATCCTGACACAGCGGTATCATGATCCCACCAGGAAGGGTAAAAACAAATTCTAAGGAATTAAAAAAAGTGAAAAATTAGATCTATATCCAATGAATCACACCTACCAAGAAAAAGTATTTTGTTTTGTTTCGACCAGTAATCATATATGAAATAGCGAATGGTATCAATTTAGAAACACTTTTTCCCTATGATCTATTACAGGAAAAAGATAATATGAAACTTCGAGTTGTCAATTATATTCTTTATGGAAATGGTAAACTAATTCGGGGAATTTTTGACACAAGTATTCAATTAGTTTGTGCTTGTTTAGTGTTGAATTGGGACCAAGAAAAAAAAAGTTCTTCTAGCGAAGAGGCCCGCGCTTCTTTTGTTAAAGTAAGCATAAATGGTCTCCTAAGAATCAACCTAGTGAAATCCCAGATTTCATATATCAGTAGTAGAAAAAGGAATAATCCATCAAGTTCAAAATCGATCTCTAATAATGGGTCAGATCGCACCAATATTAATCCATTTTATCCAGTTATCCCAAGATAAGGATTCAGCAATCACTTAAACAAAATCAAGGAACTCTTAGTACATTGTTAAATATAAATAAGGAATGTCAATCTTTGATCATTTCGTCATCATCTAATTGTTTTCGAATAGATCCACTCAACGATGTAAAATATCATAATGGAATAAAAGAATCAATTAAAAGAGATCCTCTAATTGAAATTCGAAATTCGTTGGGTCCTTTAGGAATAGCCTTTCAAATTGCGAATTTTCATTTATTTTACCATTTCAATTTAATATTAATAACTCATAATCGGATCTCGATAAATTTAAATATTTGTTTCTAATTGGGCGGGGGCACTTTTACCTTGGAAGTGTTAGAGAGTATGCCCTAGAGCCCATGTAATAGGAATGTTTTTCATATGTATGAATTTAGATTCTCAATAAAAGGCATCATTCATTTATTAATGCTATGTTTAAATACATGAGTTTGTAAATCTTAAAGTAATAAATGAAGTCCTAGATATTATAAACATAGTGCGAAGGCAATCATGAAAGTGTTCATGATATGAGATGTCTATTGCATGCAAATGAGTTAATATCTAAATATCCCTAGTCATAGAATTAACAAGATAGGGCATTGTTAATTTGGACAGACTAGCACTATGTTATGCTTCTTGAATGGTTCAAGCAGTGGTTCTAATAACTGTGATTATGAAAGGTAATCAAAGCTAACATGTGGATGCTTGTTAGAAGAAAAAGTTCATTGGAGACCTACATAGAGACTCCTCACATGGATATTAAATCTATGTCAGTGAGGAATCTCTTCATAGCGGTTGTGCAAGTATCCTTAGACTTGAGATCACCAAAGTTATCTTAAGTAGCAAGTGGTATATTTTGACTCCATAACTAATTACTTCCAACTGGGAGTGAACATAGTTAGGAGATTGGGTATATCATGACCTGCTTGAAGTTAGTTGAGTGATTGACAAAGGATTCACCATCCCAAATTTAATAAGGGAAGTTATCTCGCATGATTCTATAATTGCCTTGTTCAGAGAATCTTTGGCCAGAGTAATATGCCAAGATGGATAGAGATCCATGGAGGGCATTTTGGGAACAATGGTTAAATTAATAGAACATACATAATTAGATTTATATGAGTTGACAGAAATCCATACTCATAATCTAATTGAGATAAGAGTGGTGAAAGGAGTAATTGAACGGTAACTGTTTCTATGGAAGGGTATAGTCAAACCACTTGACTTTCCTGACATTTGGGTAGTCATGATGCCTAGCTAGAGGCCAATCATGACTTGTATAATGATGTATCAAGAATATCAATAGGGATTGATAAAATGATTTAAAGAGTTTAAATCACGTGGGTTTTGAATAGAACTCACAATTACACATTATACTGCCAACATGGACAGGAACCCAATAGGTCACACACATATAGAAAAAAAGGATAAAATGGTAAAATGACAAGGATAATAATATTTGATATTATTATGGGGATAGAAAAGTGAATAAGATAATAATTAATTAAAGAGTTTAATTAATTATGATCAAGTAAAATTGTTCGCAAAACTTTTGAGAAATATTTTGTAAAATTGGACCTAATTAAAATAATGTATTTCATAATTGATTATTATTGAACTATAAGTGGTATAGGGCTGATATAATAATTAATAGGTCCATTGGAGGAATTATAAAGGGCCAAAGAAATGAAGATGGCACAGAAGCCCTCTAGAAGAAGGGCCACATGCCAACTCCAAACAAAAGGCCTTAGAGGCCTATTTCTTGGACCAAATTATATTAAATATGTTACATAAGTGTTGTGGAGCCTACATATTTAATTTGGTTGGATTTGAAATTCATTTGAGTAATTAAATCTAAGTATATGTACAAAGGGCCTAGTTTGTGGGTTTTGTCATTGTCTTTTGTGAAAGGGCTTAAATTGGATTTAATTGAGCCCAAATAATTATAAATAATTCCAAAAGCCCAATTAATAATTCTCCAGTAATTTTAAAGAGCCCAATCCCATTATGAAATTTGACTTTTTAACCTAACTATAAAAATCCAAGTGATGTGGAAATTAAGGTTAAGTGAACAATTAAGAGAAATAGTTTTTCTCTCCTCAAAAAACCCTAGCCGCCACTTCCCTTTGCTAGCTCAAGGGATTTTCGACCAGCCCCTTATTCTTTCCCAATTGTTGGTTCATTCTATCATTCTCTAGTGTGGATTACTCATTGGAGGTGTTCGATTTTGGACACTGTTGTTTGCGACAACCCGGTGCGAAGGAAAATCAACTGTACAACAAAAATCAAAGGTGATTTTTCTTATTCTCATTAATATGAATATTGTAAATTCATGGCAAGATCAGATATATTGGTTAAAAATTTTAAATTTCGCTTATGTATGAGATGCATGTAACCGATAATTCCCAACAGGAAGATTATATAGTTACCTAACGGGGAGTTAGCCGCACCTACGAATGATATAAATACTACCGTTGCTTTAGCTTTACTTACATCAACAACATATTTTTATAAGGGCCTTAGCAAAAAAGGATTAGGTTATTTCAGTAAATACATTCAACCAACTCCAATTCTTTTAACCATTAACATTTTTAAAGATTTCATAAAACCTTTACCACTTAGCTTTTGACTTTTCGAAAATATATTAGCGGATGAATTAGTAGTTGTTGTTCTTGTTTCTTTAGTACCTTCAGTGGTTCCTATACCTTCATGTTCCTTGGATTATTTACAAGTGGTATTCAAGCTCTTATTTTTGCAACTTTAGTTGCAGCTTATATAAGAAAATCCATGGAGGGGCATCATTGACTAATTTTGAAATAGTCTTTCAGACTAATGAATTTGTCCATTTAGATTGATTGTATCCATGTGGGATAATGATAAGTAAGAGAAGAATTAAAAAAAATGATATTCAGAAAAAATAGATTGTTTAGGAGAGTGGAATCAAACTAGGTGTATGGAATATATATAAATAATGGAAGAATGGCTATAAGCCAACTTTGTTTTTGTGAATAAAAAATGATTTTAGAATACGATTGAATCTAAGATACAAATAATTGGTTTACATTATGGAAGAGGGGCGTGTATATGTAATATTAAGTATTAACTAGTTATATATGAGCTAAAAGATATAGCTAATCCGCACTATTACTGGAGATTTCGATAGGAATTCCAATAAAAGCCCTTCCTTTTTGTTTGTAACTGTGAATTAAATATTGAATAAAGCAAGAAAAAGAATGAAGAGTTCAAAATTTATTGGTTGATTGTATCATTAACCATTTCTTTATTTATTGATTTTTTTTGTGCAAGGAACTTATCATGAATCCATTGATTTCTGCCGCGTCCATTATTACTGCTGGGTTGGCTATTGGGCTTGCTTCTATTGGACCTAGGGTTGGTCAAGGTACTGTCGCGGGCCAAGCTGTAGAAGGTATCACAAGACAACCCGAGGCGGAGGGAAAAATACAAGGTACTTTATTGCTTAGTCTGGCTTTTATGGAAGCTTTAACAATTTATGGACTAGTTATAGCATTAGCACTTTTATTCGCGAATCCCTTTTTTTGTCCTATAAATGTATTTTTTTTATTGCCTTGTACTTGCTACTTGTTTTTCGAATTATGTCAAGATTTAATTCCTATAATTACTTATTTATTTTTATTGGGACAATAACCCACGGGAAGGACTGATTTGGGTATGAGGAATTAGTATAATAACTCGTTTTCTTCCTTCCCCCTTCTTAGTTCAATTGAAACCGCCCTTTTTTAAGGGAATGTTTCAATAGTATATATTTTTTTGCAATTGACACGCGACCTGGTAGCGAATTTTACCCTAAATTTGAATAAGAACAATACTTAGTATAGATTTCCAATTGAAAAAAAAAATGCATTTCTAATAGAAATAAAACTAATAGAAATAGAATTAGGTAAATGAACAAAAAAAAACAAAACAAGAATAGAATAATAATAAATAGATAATTAGTCTGTCTATAGTTTATAAGAAAAGAGGAGATCATATGAACAATGTAACCGATTCTTTCATTTCCTTGGGTCACTGGCCATCGCCGGGAGTTTCGGGTTTAATACCGATATTTTAGCAACAAATCCAATAAATATAAGTGTAGTCCTTGGTGTATTGATTTTTTTTAGAAAGGGGGTGTGTGTGAGTTTTTTTTAAGAATAGGCTGAATTGAACTAGCAACGCTTTTTTTGTTTTTAACTAGGAAAGAAAAGGTGCACGATACTGCAAATTACTTCTGAATAAATGAATAAATCATCTTTAAGAACCATAGCAGTTCGTGATTCATGAGTAAATATACTTTGATTCTCTCCCAACTAATAACGTGGGACCATTAATATGGTTAAAGCTAAACTATTTGAAGTCTAGACACAGCAAGGTACTCTTTCTACTACTATGTTAATACAAAAAAATGGGTTCAAAATGAATAGTTGGAAATTGTTTTTGGTATAGAACACTCATGCTGAAAAAGGATTTGAACCTTTATTTTTGAAAAATGGGTATTTCGCCCATTCATATCCAATTCTGAGTCGAGAACCTATGCATTAAAGTAAATTTAATTCTTTGGATTTGAAAAAAAAAAAAGAAGAAACAACTTTACTGACAATTACTTGTTTGGTCAGAAGAGTCCTCCAAATATTCTAGTCTTGGGTTAGTGATTACTTTTAATATTTTTATTTTTGAATATGAATAGAGAAGAGAGGATAGTCTCATTTCTGTCAAAAAAGATATGTGATTTTCCACATAAGTAATTGAAATAATTGAGCGTGACAGCCAAATGAATTGAATCGAAAGATTCACGTTTGGTTCGGGAAGGGATCATGGAAGTTTTGCAATGAATGGAAAGATAATCTACTTTCATTAAGCGATTTATTAGATAATCGAAAACAAAGGATATTGGATACTATTCGAAATTTAGAAGAACTATGCCAGGGAGCCATTGAGCAGCTGAAAAAAGCCAGGCCCGCTTACGGAAAGTGGAAATAGAAGCAGATCTGTTTCGAACGAATGGATACTTTGAGATAGAACGAGAAAAATTGAATTTGATTAATTCAACGTATAAGACTTTGGAACAATTAGAAAATTACAAAAATTAAACCATTTGTTTTGAACAACAAAGAACGATCAATCAAGTCCGACACCGGGTTTTCCAACAAGCCTTACAGGGAGCTCTAGGAAGGCTAAATAGTTGTTTGACCAACGAGTTACATTTACGTACCATCAATGCTAATCTTGCAATGTTTGAGGCAATAAAAGAAATAACTGATTAGTCTTTCTATTGTAGGCATTATTTTTTTTTTGAAAAATAAATTAAGAAATACTCATGGTAACCATTCGAGCTGACGAGATTAGTAATATTATCTGCGAATGTATTGAGCAATATAATAGGGAAGTAAAAATTGTAAATACCAGTACCGTACTTCAAGTAGGCGACGACATTGCTCGTATTTATGGTCTTGATGAAGTAATGGTAGGTGAATTAGTAGAATTTAAAGAGGGTACAATAGGCATTGCTCTGAATTTGGAATCAAATAATGTCGGTGTTGTCTTAATGGGTGACGGTTTAATGATACAAGAGGGAAGCTCCGTAAAGGCAACAAGAAGAATTGTTCAGATACCGGTGAGCGAGGCTTATTTGGGTTATGTTATAAATGCCTTAGCTAAACCAATTGACGGTCAAGGGGAAATTTCAGCTTCTGAATTTTGGTTAATTGAATCTCTCGCTCCAGGTATTATTTCGAGACGTTCCGTATATGAGCCTCTACAAACAGGACTTATTGCTATTGATTCGATGATCCCTATAGGACGTGGTCAACGAGAATTAATTATTGGAGATAGACAGACCGGTAAAATAGCAGTAGCCACAGATACAATTCTCAATCAACAAGGACAAAATGTAATATGTGTTTATGTAGCTATTGGGCAAAAGGCATCTTCTGTAGCTCAGGTAGTGACTACTTTACAGGAAAGAGGGGCAATGGAGTACACTATTGTGGTAGCCGAAACGGCAGATTCTCCAGCTACATTACAATACCTCGCTCCTTATATAGGAGCAGCTCTGGCTGAATATTTTATGTACCGAGAACGGCACACTTTAATCATTTATGATGATCTCTCCAAACAAGCGCAGGCTTATCAACAAATGTCTCTTCTATTATAAAGATCGCCTGTCGTGAAGCTTATCCAGGAGATGTCTTTTATTTGCATTCATGCCTTTTGGAAAGAGCCGCTAAATTAAGTTCTCGTTTAGGTGAAGGAAGCATGACTGCTTTACCAATAGTCGTGACCTAATCAGGAGACGTTTCGACTTATATTCCTACTAATGTAATTTCCATTACAGATGGATAAATATTCTTATCCGCATATCTATTTAATGCTTGAATTTGTCCTGCTATTAATGTGGGGATTTTTGTTTCTAGAGTAGGATCTGCACCTCAAATTAAAGCTATGAAACAAGTTGCTGGTAAGTTAAATTTGGAATTGGCACAATTAGCCGAATTAGAAGCCTTTGTGCAATTCGCTTCTGATCTGGATAAAGCTACTCAGAATCAATTGGCAAGAGGTCAACAATTACGCGAGTTGCTCAAACAATCCAAATATGCACCTCTCACGGTGGAAGAACAGATAATGACTATTTGTACTGGAACGAATGGTTATCTTGATTCATTAGAAATCGGACAAGTAAGGAAATTTCTCGTTGAGTTACGTACCTACTTAAAAATAAAAAAACCTCAGTTCCAATAAATAATATCTTCTACCAAAACATTCACCGTAGAAGCAGAAATCCTTTTGAAAGAAGCTATTCAGGAACAGAAGGAACGTTTTCTTGTTTAGGAACAACAAGTATAAATAAATTAATCACTTTTAGTCTTTAACTTTTCCATTTTAAAATTAGAATACTAATAATATAAATAGAATAGAAATAATATAACTATAATATATAAATATATAATCTATAAAATATAAAAATAATATATATATATATATATATATATATATTGGAATTATATATGGAAAAAATTATATGGAACCAAATTGCGTCTAATAGGATTTGAACCTATACCAAAGGTTTAGAAGACCTTTGTCGTATCCATTAACAATGGATGCTTTTTTTTCTATTTTAATTTTTTTTATAAACAAAAAATAATATACAAGATAATTTTCGAAATTAAGAAAT
The DNA here is from genome assembly GCA_037975025.1 of Excoecaria agallocha. NCBI lineage: Eukaryota > Viridiplantae > Streptophyta > Magnoliopsida > Malpighiales > Euphorbiaceae > Excoecaria > Excoecaria agallocha. The sequence continues at coordinate 2,328,862 of JBBPFJ010000025.1, forward strand.
TACATATTAATTTAATCCTATTATTCTATCTATTAACTATTAATTATTCTATTAATGCCTATTAATTTTAATTAATATCTATTAATAATTATTAATATATATTTTTCTATTTTATTTATAGTTTATCTATTTATATATATTATATAATATATTATATACTTTTTATTTATTATTATTATTATTATTTTATTTATTATTTATTATTTTAATAATATAGAGTTTTAATAATACAGAGATAGTAGATACAGTATAGTCTATTTAATCGTATAGTCTATTTATTAGATAGAAAAAAAATCAAACTATAACTCTAGAATCTAGAACTCTATAATCTATAAATAACTGAATAGTTAGATATATTCTAAATCTATAATAGAAATCTATAAAATCTATAATATATAATAATAAATATTAATAAGTATATATAATATATAATATTATATATAAGATAAGAATATTAAATAGATAAAATATATTGATTATAAAATATATTGATTATTATATTAATAATTTGAATTATTAAAAAATATAAATAGAATATAGAAAAATAGAATATATTATATGGATATAGAAATATTATTTCTAGTTTTTAAAGAATTTTTAGTTTTTAAAGAATATAGAGAGATAGAGTGTGTAGCGGGAATCAAACCCGCATGTTTAGCTTGGAAGGCTAGGGGTTATAGTCGACGTTGATTCATCATCTTTAACGTCTCTAATTCAAAACCGAATATGAAACTTTAGTTTCGTTTGGATCCTTTATGGAATATGAATAAATTTCCATTTATAAGCTAGAAGATAAGACGTGAGTGAAAAAATTGACCCATAACATCTATGTTAGCTTTTCTGTATTCAAAACAAGGTATTTTCTAGATGATCCCTCTAGACGAGTGGGATTTTAATTTAAGAATCTTTCTAGTTAATTCGTTCTCTATTTCTATTTGAGAGAATCCTTAGGAAAAGCATTTTGTTTCTACCGAGCTAAAACAAGAGTCGATGTCTGTAGTAAACCAAAGTCATTATTTAATACTTTTTTTGCTTCAATCTCGACTATACAAAACAAAGAAAACATTGAATTTTTAGTTACGATTAGAAATACACTTTTCTGTCTTTTTCCATAAATCCCTTACTTATACTCATTCAATTGAAAGCATTGATCCAATTAAAAAAAATTATGTTTTTATTTGATAATCCAATTTTTCAATTTCTAATTAACTGTTGGCTACAAATTACTAGAATGTATATTCTTTCTCGAATTTTTCATTGCGAGGGTAAAGGATTAAATCTTTTTAAGAAATAAAGTTTTTCATCGAAATATTAGCCATGGGATCCCTTAACTATTAGTATTAGAATTAATAGAATGATTCACACTTTTACCACTAAGCTATACCCACTACGATGCAATTATTGTATATAAATGAACTTTTTGTCGAGTAAGACAGTCGAGTATTTTTATATTTTTAATATATATTAATATATATTTAGAAGATATTTTTATTTATTTTTATTTGATATTTTTCTATTATCTATTATATAAATTATTATATCAATCAATATTATATATATTGATTGATATATATTGATTGGTTGATTGGAATAGATATCTTTTGAAAGCCCTTACCTTACTTAAATATCTAATCTCAATATATTTATATTAAATTCTATCGTAATAAGTAATATATACTAAGCATATTAAGTATAATTAAGTATATAATAAAATATACTAAGATTTTTCTTATATATTATTTATTAGTTTTTATTTAATTTAATTTTTTTATTAATTTTTTAATTATATATATTTTTACATATATTTTTAATATTTTTAATTAAATATTAAATAAATTAAAATTAAAGAAAAGAAAAGAAAAATAGAAAAGTAATTAGAAAAGTAACAAAGAGAGAAAAAAAATTTTTCAAGCCTTGTTGTGTAATGTAACATAGTAATTATCCTTTTTCAATTGGGAGAGATGGCTGAGTGGACTAAAGCGTTGGATTGCTAATCCGTTGTACGAGTTATTCGTACCAAGGGTTTGAATCCCTCTCTTTCCAGTTCCGATGATGACTTGAAATTTTTTTTATCTTTTCTTTCAAATTTAGAAATCCTTTTACTTTGATTTTTTATTTATTTTTATAAATTTAATATATCTTATTTAAAAATGTAGAATAGATAAAAAGAAATAAAATGCTCAGAACATTTAAAAATCAAGAAAATCCCTACCTAGTTTTATTATATTCTTCACATCCAGGATTACGTCCTAGATTATTAGATAAAAATCCAAAAATGAAGAGAGAAACAAAGAATATAACTACTGTGTAAACAAAGAGTTTGAGAGTAAGCATTATAAAATCTCCAAGATCTTTTTTGGTTTGGAAAAAAATAGATTCCCTATTTTTATACCACATATTATATTTTAACACCAAGAAATGAAGTGATTTTTAGAACTAGAAAATAATTTAATTTTTCTAAATTCATTTGTAATAAGAGTTGAGTTTTTCATTGTCAAAAATTTTATTTCATACCTAAAAGTAGCATTTTTTTTCATAACTACAATTTGGACTCTAATATAATCTGGAATGGAAAAACGTTTAGAATGAGAAAAATGGAGTGATCCAGAATTCTCGCATTTATACAATAAATTTAATGTTTGAATTAAGTGCTTATAGTATAAGACTTATCTCATCTTATCAATTGCTATAATTTTTTTCTCGAATAAATCATGAATTATTCTATGACAGTATTAAAGATCTCATCGAAAAATTACAATAGCTTGCCAAACAAAGGCTAATAGAGAAAAGAATATAGGGATTATTGGCATAACATCTACGATTGGATTCAAAAAGGCGTAGGCTTCGGGCAATTTTGTGAAGAAAAAATTGCTTGAATAAAGGATAGAATTAAGACAGATACAAATTAAACTAAAAATATTAAGCATACCAAACATTTTGTTCTTGAAGATAATTGTATTTTGACTGATAACTGAGTTATTAATATGTTTTTGATATAAAAATTGATTAAAAATCAAGTAAGGTAGACCAAAACCCTTCTTTATTTTTTATAAAACTCTCCTAATAAAAAATCCTACAATTCTCAAATCAAAAAAGAATAGAGGAAATGATATTTTTATACAATATCTTAATTGAATTATATATTATGATAAATAAATTCAGTTTAATTTTATACCTACACATATAAAAATTCGAACAAAATGGTAATATATTTTCTCGATATTTGTATGGGAATTGACGAAGAACCAATATCAATATTAGTTTTATTATTGTTGAATAGAAATAGAAATGGGGTGTGGCCAAGTGGTAAGGCAATGGGTTTTGTCCCGCTATTCGGAGGTTCAAATCCTTCCGTCCTAGCTATTCTATATCTATATATAAAAAAATAGGATCCTTTCTTATTTCTTATTTGATTTATCATTCATTATCCCCCAATTTTATGGGGGATAATTAGTAATGGAAGATAAAAATTTCAATGCCTGTGCCTATTAAAATTGTATTAACAAACAAAGAAAATACATATGAAACGAAACATGTGTATTTTCTTTTAATTAACCTCATTTTCAGATATTTTGTCTTTGTCTTTAATGAATAATTCTAAATCTATCTAAAAATTGAGGCGCGATTGATTCATATATCCTAGTCACTTTACTTTAAAAAATGTTTTATAAAGACTTCAAATAAACTGCTCATAAAATGAAGAAATGCTTATATGTATATATTTTTAGCATTTTATTAACATCTTTGTTTGCATTTTTTTTAATGTAAAAAAATTGTCATCCCTTATTGATATTGAATTTATTTAATTTGAATTTCAACATTTAACATAGAATATCAAAAATGAATTCCAATGACAATTCTTTAGTCTATCTGATAAATATGATGATCTTCTAGTATTTCGATTTTGATTTTCTCACTCAATATGAAAGAATAAGAATTTAAAATTGTCCTTACACAGTCTTTTTTCTATACTACTACACTAAAAAATTTGGATATTTTTTTAACCTATTTATTTGTTTTAAATCATTAATGATTTAATTCGAATCTAAATATAGGGATTTTTTTCTTATGATGTGATGATAAAATATGTTTCTTACAAAACATTGTTCAAATACTTATATAAAGATAGGCAATTTGTAAATTCAATCTTTTTAATGATCTTTTTATGAGTCATTGGGACTTGAAGAAATGTGAGATAGGTGAATGCATCCTAGGGGGTCACTTGAAGATTCAAAAAGAACTTATTTCTTTTCTTTGTCTTATTTCTTGTAATATTCTAATTGTAAATCAAAAAATATTCATACAAGAAAATATGGGGTTAAATTGAATTCTTTTTTACACTCCTTTAGAAACTACTCAATAGAAGTTAAAATTTTAGATTACTATGTACCATTTGAACCAATGACTATTCACGATTCCATAATAGAATTAATTACATACTAGTTCAAAACTCAAGGAATGTTATGGTAAAACTTCATTTGAAACGATGTGGTAGAAAGCAAAGTGAGACTTAAAGGACATGATCGACTGTGGATTCTTACATCCACCCTATTATATCCTATTAATAATATAAATATAATAATATTATTAATATTATATATAATACAATAGCAATAATATATAGGAATGAGGGCACTCCTAGCTCGACATCATTTGTTCTGTTATACTTTCGCTTTTTGTTGGCTTGTAGTGTAAATAGTACATGATGAAGCTCGAGTAGAAAGTATTAATTTTTTTTTCTTAGGGGCAAGAATCTAGGGTTAGTCCTAATCAATAAGTTGAAACAATTTCATAAGTATGTTTTTGATATCGAAATAGAAAGGATACAATTCGAGCAAGTTTCAAATCCAAGAATTTTGTTGGAATTGACAAAATTATTTTGATTAAAAAAGAAAGTGCATCATGCAGGAATCAATCATTAGTCTGATTCTTTGATAAAACAAAATCACAAAAAGTGGTATGTTACGGCCATTTTGAAATGATTAAAGAGCACTGAAGTAATATCTAAACCCATCGATTTAAGGCAAAGATAAAAGATCTTGGAACAAGGAAATACCCTTTTCAATTATCTCAACAATTCGATCAGATTGAAGAATCAAAAGAGATTGTAATTGTAAAAGGAAGAAACAAAAAAAAGGGGATTAGAGGTCACTCAATAAATGAAATGGCTAAAGGGTTTCCTTTGACCTATTTAAAAGTTATCCAACTTGAGTTAGGAGAATATAGATGATTTGATTTTTTTGTAAACAAAAAAAGATTGAAATCATAGTTTAGTTGATTTTATGATTTTATGGATCTATTTGACACTATAATTCTATACATATACAGAAATTATAATGATTTTTCTGGAGCCGTACGAGGAAAACACTTCTTATACGTTTCCACGGGGGGTCTATCTCTATCCCAATGAGCCGTTTATCGAATCATTGCAATTGATATTCGATCCCGAAGAGAAGGAAGAGATCCTCGAAAAGTGGGTTTTTATGATCAGATAAAAAATCAAACCTATTTAAATGTTCCCGCTATTTTGTATTTCCTTGAAAAAGGTGCTCAACCTACAGGAACTGTTCATGATATTTTAAGGAAGACGGGGGTTTTTACGGAACTTTGCCTTAATCAAATGCAATTTAATTAATAAAATAGAGGGTATGGGTAATTCATATACATATATAACTTTGTATAACCTTTTCTCTATTATCCCCCTTCTCTTATTCTATTTATACTTTGTTGATAATCTTTTTCTATTATAGATATAGAATGCTAATATAACTCTAACATAATAACAAAAATCTACATATATATATATATATATATATATATTATTTAGAATTTAATTATTTCTAATTAAATTCGAAATTATTAGAAATTCTATTTCTAATTATATTCTATTAATTATTATTATATTATATATTTATTTTATTGTTATTAAATTATTGAAATTGAATTCCATTTCAATTAATTTTTTTTTTGTTTTCTTCATTGTATTTTTTTTTCAATATACTCATATTCATATTGACAAGAGTATATCAAATAAATATAATCCGATCTAAGGTAATTGGATCTTTTCTATGGATCTATTTATACCTGGTCCATAGATTGATTTGGTTTGTTTATTCATTCAAGTAATGGGTTTCTTTTGGATTTGTTGTGATATAAAAGTTTTGTTTGATTGAAAATAATATATATATATATTATTGAATGTTATATATTGAATGTTATAATTCGAAAAGTTATAATTTTAAAATTTAAAAAAACTATTTTAATAAAAATTTAATAAAAAATAAAATGTATACGTGTATATATTCTTATAATATATATATATATATATATATATATATATATATATATATATATATATATATATATATATATATATATATATATATATACACATGTCTAATAAGCAAATCTAAGGATGATATAAATAATAACTATAAGATATAAGAATAGATAGCATAATAGGCAAGAGACGATCTATATAATTTTACTTTGATCTATATTTTTATCTCTTCTTTTTTTATGTTCAAAATTGATTAGAAACTTTTATATTTCATTTCTTTTTATTTCTTGCTACTTGTTAGTTTAATGTTTTGATTGTGTCGTGTGATTCAATCTCTTTATTTACCTTATTTATTTATATTTATTTTTTATTTTGATTCCGACTGTATTTACATAATCTATTTTTTTTGGGGGGGGGGTTGCTAAATCAATGGTAGAGTACTTGGCTTTTAAGTGTGGCTAACATCTTTTACACATTTGTATGAAGAAAGGGATTCGATTCGTACATACCATCGGTATAGTTTGTAAGACCACGACTGGTCTTGAAAGGAATGAATGGAAAAAATAGCATTTTGTATCAATGGAGAATTATGAGAATATTTCATTTTTTGCCGTATTGGTCCAACCCTTATTTGAATTCTTGGTGCGGAATATAAAAAAAATGAATTCAAAGTTGGGTCGAGTGAATAAATGGATAGAGTCTTATGGTTCCAATTAGAGGAAACAAAAAAGCAACGAGCTTACGTTCTTAATTTGAATGATTATCCAATCTAATTGTATGTTAAAAATAAAGTAGTACCTAACGTAGGAATTTCTATGGGCAGATTTTCAATTTTCTTTTAATGAGCCCTAACTATTAGCTATTCTCCGCTATAAGGGGGAGATGAGTGTGTAGAAGAAAGAGTATATTGATAAAGATCTTTTTTTTCCAAAATCAAAAGAGCGGTTGGTTTGAAAAAAATAAAGGATTTCTAATCATCTTTTTATCCTATAATACATATAAACTAATTAGATGGAAAAAAGCGAGGATGGGAAGTCCGTTGATGAGTTTACCTATTTTCGAGGTATCTATTCTTTTCTTATTATATATACTACTTTATTTTTACTCTATCGCACTATGTATCATCTAAACACCCAAGAAAAATCATTTATCCTTGCTTCAATCAAATCGAATATAAAATTAATATGGAAGAATATCAAAGATATTTAGACCTAGATAGATCTCTAAAAAATGACTTCCTATACCCATTTATTTTTCGGGAGTATATTTATACATTTGCTCATGATCATAGTTTAAATAGATATATTTTGTTGAAAAATGTAGGTTATGACAAAAAACCTAGTTTATTAATTGTAAAACGTTTAATTACTCAAATGTATCAACAAAATCATTTGATTTTTCTGCTAATGATTCGAACCAAAATCCATTTTTTAGGTACAACAAGAATTTGTATTATCAAATGATATCAGAGGGCTTTGCCATTATTGTGGAAATTCCATTTTTCCGACTATTAGTATCTTATTTAGAAAGGCCAGAGATAGTAAAATCTCATAAATTACGATCAATTCATTCAATATTTCCTTTTTTAGAGGACAAATTTCCATTAAAATTATGTGTCAGATGCATTAATACCTTACCCCATCCATTTAGAAAAATTTGGTTCAAACCCTTTGCTATTGGGTGAAAGATCCTTCTTCTTTACATTTATTACGACTCTTTCTTCATCAGTATTGGAATTGGAACAGTTGTATTATTCCAAAGAAATCGATTTATATTTTTAGAAAAAGTAACCCAAGATTTTTCTTCTTCCTATATAATTCTCATGTATATGAATATGAATCCATCTTTTTTTTTCTCTATAACCAGCCCTTTCATTTACGATCAACATTTTCTCGAGTCTTTCTTGAATGAATTTATTTCTATGGAAAAATAGAACATTTTGTAGAAGTTTTGGCTAATGATTTTTGGGCCATCCTATGGTTATTCAAGGATCCTTTCATGCATTATGTTTGATATTAAGGAAAATCAATTTTGGCTTTAAAAGACATGCCTCTTCTGATGAAAAAATGGAAATATTACCTTGTCGATTTATGTCTGTCATTTTTATGTATGGGGTCAACCAGAAAAGATCCATATAAATTCATTATCCAAGCATTCTCTCAACTTTTTTGGCTATCTTTCAAAGGTACAAATAAATCTTTTGGTAGTACAGAGTCAAATGCTAGAAAATTCATTTATAATACATAAAGATAATACTATGAAGAAACTCGATACAATAGTTCCAATTATTCCTTTAATTGGATCATTAGCAAAAACAAAATTTTGTAACGCGGTAGGACATCCTATTAGTAAAACAACCTGGACGGATTTATCGAATTTTGATATTATCGATCGATTTGTGCGTATATATAAAAAACTTTCTCATTATTATAGTGGATCCTCAAAGAAAAAGAGTTTGTATCGAATAAAATATATACATTGACTTTCTTGTGTTAAAGCTTTGGCTTGTAAACACAAAAGTACTGTATGCGCTTTTTTGAAAAGATTAGGTTCGGAATTATTCGAAGAATTTGTTATGGAGGAAGAACAAATTCTTTCTTTGACCTTCCCAAGAGTTTTTTCTATTTCGTGAAGGTTATATAGAGGACGAGGATGGACTTGGTATTTGGATATTATTTCTATCAATGATTTGGCCAATCATGAATAATTGGTTATGAAAACATGTAAATTGAAATTTTCCATAAATGATGAAGGGATAACAAAAAATTCATTCATTTTTATTATGAAATGCTCATACAGTATACTAGTAAGGATTAAGCAACTGAGTATTCAACTTCCTTAGATGGTTTTTTTGTCTAGGAAGGGAACTAAATTTTAGATGTATGCATAGGGAAAGCCATGTGCAATGAAAAATGCAAGCACCGCTTGGAGAGGGAGTTTTTTACCTATATTTAACAAGGAAAATTTCTACTCTATCCGACTAGTTCTGGGTTCAAGTCCCAGGTAACCTATTAGAGTTATCATATTGAAATTAGATGTAATCCTATATCAGATGCATAGAAATGAAATATGCATCTGAATTATATTTTTTAATTCAATTCACTTCAAATTTAGTCAAAAAAATTATGATGAATCTAGATAGATAAGATCATAAAGATATATCCATAAATGTTGATATTGGTTGACACGGGTATATAAGTCATGTTATTCTATTGAATAACAAGCCCTCAATTATCTATTTCGATTTCTAGAGAATTCGGGTGCTTGGGAGTCCTTGATGATTAAATAAACCAAGACTTTACCATGACTGCAATTTTAGAGAGACACGAAAGAGAAAGCCTATGGGGTTATTTCTGTAACTGGATAACCAACACTGAAAACCATCTTTACATTGGATGGTTTGGTGTTTTGATGATCCCTACTTTATTGACCGCAACTTCTGTATTTATTATCGCTTTCATTGCTACCCCTCCGGTAGATATTGATGGTATTCATGAACCTATTTCTTGATCTCTACTTTATGGAAACAATATTATTTCTGGTGCCATTATTCCTACTTCTGCAGCTATAGGTATGTATTTTTACCCAATATGGGAAGTGACATCCATTAATGAATGGTTATACAATGGTGGTCCTTATGAACTAATTGTTCTACACTTCTTACTTGGTCTAGCTTGTTATATAGGTCATGAGTGGGAACTTAGTTTCCGTCTGGGTATGTGCCTTTGGATTGTTATTGTATATTTAGCTCCTGTTGCAGCTGCTACTGTTGTTTTCTTTATCTATCCAATTGGTTAGGGAAGCTTTTCGAATGGTATGCCCCTAGAAATCTCTGGTACTTTCAACTTTATGATTGTATTCCAGGCTGAACACAATATCCTTATGCACCCATTTCACATGTTAGTCATAGCTGGTGTATTCGGTGGTTCCCTATTCAGTGCTATGGATGGTTCCTTGGTAACCTTTAGTTTGATCAGGGAAACCATAGAAAATGAATCTGCTAACGAAGGTTATAGATTCAGTCAAGAGGAAGAAACTTATAATATTGTAGCCGCTCATGGTTATTTTGGCCGATTGATATTCCAATACGCTAATTTTAACAATTCTCGTTCTTTACATTTCTTCTTAGCTGCTTGGCCTATAGTAGGTATTTGGTTCACTGCTTTAGGTATTAGTACTATGGCTTTCAACCTAAACAATTTCAATTTCAACCAATCTGTAGTTGATAGTCAAGGTCATGTAATTAATACCTAGGCTGATATCATTAATCGTGCTAACCTTGGTATGGAAGTTATGCATGAACGTAATGCTCATAACTTCCTTCTAGACCTAGCTGCTATTGAAGCTCCATCTACAAATGGATAAGACTTTGGTCTTAGTGTGCTCGAGTTCTTGAAAACTAAATAAAAAATAAAAGAGCAATACCAACCCTCTTGATAGAACAAGAAATGAGATATTGCTCTTTTATTTTTTATTTAGTTTTTATTTTACTAATTTAGTTTATTTAGTTTAGTAATTTAGTAATATATATTGACTTTTCATAAAACATAAAATAAATAAATTTTATTTACTTCATTTATGGGTTGGTTTATGATTGAGTATTATAGTATTATATAAATTATCTAAAATTAAAATAAATATATAGATTTATGTATTAATTTCAAAGTTCTTTTTGTTTTGTAAAATTTTATATTTTATATTGAAAATAAATGATATAAAAGAGAAAGCTTTCCTTTTTATGTCTTTTGTATTTCTATTTTCATTATGTATTTGTATCTTCTGAGAAATATAAAATTTAATATTAAATGCTACAAATTGAAATCTTTGTACCTTTTATTTTAATATTTAATTTATTACTAGTTATTAATATTATATTAATAGAATAGAGTCTTTTACAAGAATTTTTTACTAGAATTATAGTGTTAGGGGGTAGATGTAGCGAAGTGGATCAAGGCAGTGGATTGTGAATCCACCACGTGCAGGTTCAATTCCCGTCATTCACCTAAAGTTATAATAAAGCAAAAAAAAGTTAAAGTCAGAAAAAGAATATTTATATAATATTTATATATATATTCTTTGACCACGTTACTATTATTCTTTTTCTTTTTTTGTTTTAAGCTTATTTATTTTTTTAATAAATGATTTGCTACAAAAGGATTTTTTTAGTGAACGTGTCACAGTTAATTTCTCCTATTTTTTTACAAAGAAACAAATTCTATTTTTTCTCCTATTTACTATGGCGACGAAGAATCAAATTATCACTATATTTATTCCTTTTTCTACTTCTTCTTCTAAGTGCAGGATAACCCCAAGGAGTTGCAGGTTTTTTTTCTACCAATTTGGGCCCTCCCTTCACCACCCCCATGGGGATAGTCTATAGGGTTCATAACTACTCTTACTACATGACGCTTACCTAGCCAACATTTAGACCCGGCTCTACCCAAACTTTTCTAGTTCACCCTAGTATTCCCTACTTGTCCGACTATTGCTGAGCAGTTTTTTGATATTAAACGAACCTCCCCATAAGGTAATTTTAGTGTGGCCGATTTACCCTCTTTTGCAATCAGTTTCGCTACAACACCTACAGCTCTAGCTAATTATCCACCCTTTCCATGTCTGATTTCTATATTATGTATGGCCGTGCCTAAGGGCATATCGATTGAAGTATAAGTGATGTAGATTATTCAAGAATCAAAGTCAATTTGCTTTATAAAAAGAAGATATCAATGAACTTTTATGGAATGGATTAACGGGATTCTACCAATTGTCTTGATCATGGGATATCATTGAGAAATAGGAATTCGTGTTATCAAAAGATTTCCTGCAATTAGTTCTAGTATGGAATGAGTCAATCATCCACTTTGGTATCTTATTGAACAAAAATGGTGATATTGTTGCTCCATTAATAAAAAATTTTGATTTTTGGGAAGTATCATGATCATCCAATAAGAAGGGTTTCAATTTTTTCAAATGAACAATTTAAAGACCTATTGGTTCTAACAGCTGATTGCAGAGTTGATTATTCAGACCTTTCAATTCATAGATATGTATTTCGGACCTATGAATGGGGATATTCTCGAAACTCACAAAGAAAAAAGGAAGTGAGTTAGACAAAAAGAGAAGAAATTTCGACAAAAAAAAAGTAACTTGGACAAAAAGAAATGAAGTGACTTAGACAAATCTTTTTTGTCGATAACCTCAGACCAATCAATCGAATATTGATTAATATGTAATCGATCGAACACAACTTGAAAACAAAAATGACTCTTCTACTCAGAAATGAAATGTTCCAAATGTTCCTGTAAATTTTTGCTCTCATTAGACCATTTTTATCTATATGCATTAGGATCCTAATTCATGGATCTCTCGGTTCGAGAAAGAAAAATAAGAGGATCGAACCATTTCTTTTGACTCTATTTCAAATTCGATAAATGTTGGTTGATCATTTATTTCATTATATTTCTATGATTTAGAGTATCATTTCCTATTTGATCTCTTTGAATTCCATATTCGAAGTTGCAATCAGATCTATTCATTAAAAAGAATTGAGTCAATACATTTCTTATGTACCCATAGGTACTATATTGAATTTGAATCAGATTTCGGATCAATCCATATTGATTGACTGCCTCCATTATGTTGTTGCTAGCAAATACCACTATTTTTTTTTGGATCTTCCAAATCATTCCCGTAGGAGATCTGGACCCATTTTTTCTGATCCTTCGATAAAAAGATTCATTCTCTTCATAAAAAATAGGAGGTAGAACCAATAAAGATTTCTTTTTTGATTCATCCCTGGAGTTGAATACCTCATTCAAGAATTATTTTTGATCCAATCCGTAGGAATCAATAAAAAAGGTAAATCCCTTATGATACACCATATTCGACTCGGTTATTGATAGAGTGAATAGATTTACCATTTCTTGAAATCTCTCTTCTGATTCAAAATCATGGTGTAACGTGTATCCCCCCCATTTCAATCATGGAATAGATGAAATAAATTAAAAAATGGACCTTTGTTCAAGAAAGAAATCTTATTTGAACTGGCCATATCCAGTTCATCCTTTAGAACCATATCACATCCCCGATCGAATGAAATAGGATGAATTGAGATGGTATTTTGTAAATACGTGATCTTGAATATATTAACTATTTCTTTATTTTCAGATCGCCTGGAAGGGACAAAAGAAACATCTTGTTCTTTCTTCAACAATTTCTGATCTCTAATGGATCTCTCAGTAGGATTCAAACCCAGATAAAGTTCTGACAATATGTCAGAGAAAAATAAATGAATGGATCTTATAGGATTCCCAAGAAATTCTTCGATTTCTTCTGAAAGCAGATGATTATTCATCTCCTTCTCACCTTCCATGAATAGCTGGGACATTAAGGAATATCCAAAAAGGCATTTAGGGAATCGGTCTAATTCTATCTCTTTTTGTTCTGTTTGAAGAAAGGAAGGATCCTAAAGAATCGATCTTTCTTTTAGTTTTTGAATCTTTCTTTGATTGATCAATGTGTTATATTTCGAATCCTTATTACTAATGGAATCAAAATGATCTCTGGATTGATTAGAAGATCCCTTCAATTGGCTATAATTTCTTCCTTGATCGAAACTAGATCTTGTGGAATCATATTAAATATTTGACGATATATTCCGTGCCTTGCTAAAAAATCGATCCTTGTTTACCAACCACATATTGTCTAAACAAATCCAATTCTCTCTCGATATGTTCCTTAAAAAATCCGATTCGTGCTAATTATTCCCCTAAATAACGAAGAGATCTTGGTGGAATTGCCACATATGAAATTGAGCATAATTTTGCAAAGAAATAGCCCACTTCTTTCTCAAGAAGAGATGGGAAACATGATCAATATCATTTGATTGAATAGTTGACCCAGCTCCTTATGGTTTGAAGAAACACTCCACTTCAATTGCTATTTTTTTCACGAAAAGCAAACATGAGATAACAAATCCAGTCTTTCACTAAGATTTCCAATAGCTGTCCTGAATTCAAGTTGATTATGTTTCGCCCCTTCCTCGGAGAAAGACGATTTAACAATTCCCAATCATGGTCCTTGTGGATCGGATCATCCATATAATATACAAAAAGAAACTCCAGATATTTGATATCTTTTTCTTTAAATGAGATCTCAATTCCAGCGACGGTTTTATTAGATATCTTACAACTAGAATCCCTCTTTTTTCCGATCCAGTTCCTCCACCATCGCGAACCCCAGTTAGATTCAGACATGATACACTTTTTAGTTATTTAGAAAATCCAAGTACTCTCTTTCAGATCTAGGAAAGAGCTCTCAGAGATCTTTTTTCCTTTTGGAAGATACAGGAGTGAAGCAATCAACCTATTAATATTGGAAGACCCAAAGGATTCTTCCAATGTATCATTTCTAGGTCCAATGGAATTCATAGGTATAGGAAAAAGCCCCATCAAATAGAAATTTTTTCTTTCAACCATATTTCGATTGTTAATATGATATATAAGGACCACTACTACAAAGAGTACTACACCCTTGATCGTGAAATATCAATTGCTTGTTGAACCCTATGAATTGCGTGAAAGTAAGATACTCCAAATTCGGGAGTCCAAGAGTTTTATAAAACATTCTTGATGAAAAAAAATGTGAATGAAAGATCCCACTGAATTAAATTGGGCCCATGAATCTAAAAAATAGTGAGAATTCTTGATCTCTCTCAATTCAAAAATCCAGGATTTGAATTGATGTCCTTTCATTGATTCCTCCTAAATTGCATTGATTTATCCTAAAGATTTCATTTCAATTGGAATTTGGTTATTCACCATGTACGACGATCCCCGCTAAGCATCCATGGCTGAACGGTTAAAGCGCCCAACTCATAATTGGCAAATTCGTAGGTTCAATTCCTACTAGATGCATGCCAATGGGACCCTCCAATAAGTCTATTGGAATTGGCTCTATATCAATGGAATCTCATCATCCATACATAATGAATTGGTGTAGTATATTCATATTATAACATATGAACAGTAAAAACTAGCATTCTTATTGAGACTAAAACTCATAGGGAAGAAAATAGATATATGGATGGAATCAAATATGCAGTATTTATAGACAAAAGTATTCGGTTATTGGGGAAAAATCAATATACTTTTAATGTCGAAAAATCAGGATCAACTAGGACAGAAATAAAGTATTGGGTCGAACTCTTCTTTGGTGTCAAGGTAATAGCTATGAATAGCCATCGACTCCCGGGAAAGGATAGAAGAATGAGACCTATTATAGGACATACAATGCATTATAGACGTATGATCATTATGCTTCAACCGAGTTATTCTATTCCACCTCTTAGAAAGAAAAGAACTTAAATCAAAATACTTAATAGCATGGCGATACATTTATACAAAACTTCTACCCCGAGCACACACAATGGAGCCGTAGACAATCAAGTGAAATCTAATACACGAAATACAAGAAATAATTTGATCTATGGACAGCATCATTGTGGTAAAGGCCATAATGCCAGAGGAATAATTACCGTAAGGCATAGAGGGGGAGGTCATAAGCGTCTATACTGTAAAATAAATTTTCGACGGAATGAAAAAGACATATATGGTAGAATAGTAACTATAGAATATGACCCTAATCAAAATGCATACATTTGTCTCATACACTATGGGATGGTGAGAAGAGATATATTTTACATCCCAGAGGGGCTATAATTGGAGATACCATTATTTCTAGTACAAAAGTTCCTATAAAAATGGGAAATGCCCTACCTTTGAGTGCGGTTTGAACTATTGATTTACGTAATTGGAAGTAACCAATCAGGTTTACAATGAAACCTAGAAATTATCACTAATCCAATTTGAGTACCTCTACAAGATAGACCTTAATAGAAAACTGAAGAGTAATGGTAACAAGTGATTGAGTTCAGTAGTTCCTCATAAAAAATTATTGACTCTAGAGATATAGTAATATGGAAAAGAAAAAATTGTTTCAAGCACCGACAGAACCAGAAGCGCCCCTTGTTTCAAAGAGAGGAGGATGGGTTCTTCACATTTCATTTGATGGTTAGAGGTGAATTGAAAGCTAAGTAGTGGTAATTCTAAAGATTCCCTGGGAGAAAAATAGAAATGTCTCCTATATTACCCCTACTATGTGGAAAAATTGACGTAATTTCATAGAGTCATTCGGTTTGAATGTTACATGAAAAACATAAGCCAGATGAAGGAACGGGAAGACATAAGATGTGGAAGAGCATAACATGAGTGATTCAGCAGATTTGGATTCCTATATACCCACTTATGTAGTACTTTATTTCATTTTACGGTATATAAGATCCATCTGTATAGATATCATCATCTACACCCAGAAAGCCGTATGCTTTGGAAGAAGCTTGTACAGTTTGGGAAGAGGTTGTGATTGATCAAAAGAAAAAAAACGTGAACGGTGATTGGATTGATGATAAAATAGAATCCTTGGTTGCAAACAGTGATTCAATTGATGATAAAGAAAGAGAATTCTTGGTTCAGTTCTCCACCTTAACGACAGAAAAAAGGATTGATCAAATTCTATTGAGTTTGACTCATAGTGATCATTTATCAAAGAATGACTCTGGTTATCAAATGATTAAAGAGCCGGGAGCAATTTATTTATGATACTTAGTTGACATTCATAAAAAGTATCTAATGAATTATGAGTTCAATACACCCTGTTTAGCAGAAAGGCAAATATTCCTTGCTTATTATCAGACAACCACTTATTCACAAACCTTATGTGGGGTGAATAGTTTTCATTTCCCATCTCATGGAAAACCCTTTTCGCTCCGCTTAGCCCTATCCCCCTCTAGGGGTATTTTAGTGATAGGTTCTATAGGAACTGGACGATCCTATTTGGTCAAATACCTAGCGACAAACTCCTATCTCCCTTTCATTACAGTATTTCTGAACAAGTTCCTGGATAACAAGCCTAAGGGTTTTCTTATTGATGATAGTGACGATATTAATGCTAGTGACGATATTGATGATAGTGACGATATTGATGTGAGTGACGATATCGATCGTGACTTTGATACGGAGATGGAGTTTCTAACTATGATGAATGCACTAAATATGGATATGATGCCGGAAATAGACCGATTTTATATCACCCTTCAATTCAAATTAGCAAAAGCAATGTCTCCTTACATAATATGGATTCCAAACATTCATGATCTGGATGTGAATGAGTCGAATTATTTATCCCTCGATCTATTAGTGAACTATCTCTGTAGGGATTGTGAAAGATGTTCCATTCGAAATATTCTTGTTATTTCTTCGACTCATATTCCCTAAAAAATGGATCCCATTATAATAGCTTCGAATAAATTAAATACATGCATTAAGATATGAAGGCTTCTTATTCCACAACAATGAAAGCACTTTTTTACTCTTTCATATACTAGGGGATTTCATTTGGAAAAGAAAATGTTCTATACTAATAGATTCGGGTCCATAACCATGGGTTCCAATGTATGAGATCTTGTAGCACTTACCAATGAGGCCCTATTGATTAGTATTACATAGAAGAAATCAATTATAGACACTAATATAATTAGATATGCTCTTCATAGAGAAACTTGGGATTTGCAATCCCAGGTAATATCGGTTCAGGATCATGGGATCCTTTTCTATCAGATAGGAAGGGCTGTTGCACAAAATGTATTTCTAAGTAATTGCCCCATAGATCCTATATCTATCTATATGAAGAAGAAATAATGTAACGAAGGGGATTCTTACACTATAAAAAAATCCAGAATAGCGATGAAAATTAGCAAGGACAATAAAATTTGTTGCTAAATGCACCATTTAGCGACAACATTGCGACGAAAAATAATTTTTGTCGCAAATATTGTTAGTGTCTAGTGGGAAAATAGACTTTGTGACAATTTAGCGATAAATAATTTATGTTGTAGCTAATTTTTTGAACCAAAATTTTGGCGCAAAAAATAGAGACGACTTTGCGAGCACAAAACCCTCGCTAAATCTTAATTCATGGCTAAAATAATTTATGAACCATTTATCGAGGACGTAATCCTCACTAATTTTGTGAGAAACAAATCATCGCTAAGTTAGCGAGGACAAATCCCTCGCTAACGGTCAAATGGTTTTGCATTTGGTTTATGAAGGATTAATGTCCTCGTTAATTTTGCTAGGACTAAAATCCTCGCTAAATTGGCGAGGACAATTCCCTCGCCAAACCGTGAATCACATGCCATTTGGTTTATGAAGGATTTGGCGAGGACATTGTCCTCGCTAATTTTGCTAGGACTAAAATCCTCGCAAAATTGGCGAGGACAATTCCCTCGCCAAATCGTGAATCATATGCCATTTGGTTTATGAAGGATGTGGCGAGGACATTGTCCTCTCTAATTTTGCAAGGACTAAAATCCTCGCTAAATTGGCAAGGACAATTCCCTTGCCAAACCGTGAATCACATGCCATTTGGTTTATGAAGGATCAATGTCCTCGCTACTTTTCTAGGACTAAAATCCTCTCTAAATTGGCGAGGACAATTTCCTCGCCAAACCATGAATCACATGCCATTTGGTTTATAAAGGATTTGGCGAGGACATTGTCCTCTTTAATTTTGCTAGGACTAATTCCCTCGCAAAAATTAAATAAACTATATTATTATTAATCAAATTAACTAAATTAAATTATTATTTTTATATTTAATAATATTAATTATTATTAATTATATAATAAAAACTTAGATGAACTAAATTATTGTTATTGAAATTAACTAAATTAAATTAAATTATTATATTTATATTCATTTATTAATATTAATTCTTATTAATTATATAATAAAAGAAATAAATTTCGAGAATATAATTTAGCTTGGATTACTGTTCTTGCTAATTTAGCTTGGATTCTGGTCCTCACCAATGGTTTGTAAAGTGGTGTGAGTTTTAACCATTTAGCGAGGACATATCCTTTGCTAATTTAGCTTGGAATGTAGTCCTCACCAATTTAGCGAGGACATATCCCTCGCTATTCCCTCGCTGATACTTAATTCATGATGCATTAGCTTGGACTATTGTCCTCACCAATTTAGCTAGGAAATATCCCTCGCTATTCCCTCGCTGAAATTTAGCTACAAATGAAGTCCTTGCTAATTTAATGAAGCATCTAGCGACAAAAAATTCCATGCTAATTTTAGCTAGGTAATTAACCCTAGCTAATAATCTGAAATGCTATTTTCTATTTTAGCGGGATCAGTAGGTGCCAACGAAATGAAAAATTAAAGGGGTGTGAATTTCAAATTAACCTTTCTCCTCCAAAATGCCCAATCAAAACCAAAAACTCGAAAGCTCTTGAAAGGAATTTATTACCTCCTAGGCATGATGACTCTTATATTTTACGATTTTGGTGGGTATTTGAACTTTCATTAATAATGCTTGAGCAGCTTTTTCTTTTATGATTTTGGTGGGTATTGGATGATCAAGTTTTATATTTTTGTTTCTTCACTTATGTTTGTCATAGTTTAAAGTTCATGGAAACTGGTTAGCTGAGTTTACATAGCAAGTCATTATTTTTTTCATGGTTGGTTTTAGTAATAGATATAAATCTTAAATCTCTGCACTTTCAATTATCCTTTTCTTTTTTATCTGAAAATTTAAATGATTCAGATCCTTCGCTATTTAACATATACTATTTTTTTGGCTATTTTGATTTTTGAAGTTTGCTTAAAGAAAGAAGGGTGCTTTGAGCAGAACTATATAGTTTATCATTTTTCTTAATTGTTAAAGGTTGGGTTAAAAAATGGGCAATTGCGCAAGCTTATATATGGAGGAAGTTGATAATTTTTGTGTAGGAGCTCAATTGCGCAGTGGTTTTGTTTCAGTTTCTATATTATGGGGAAATAAAGTTTATTTCATTATTTTAAACATTTATCTATTGAATCTTCTTTGTATATTTGCAGTGTATTCATTGTTGTTCTATGTTTTTTTGTCTCTGACAGTCTAGAGGAGCTGCACATATGCCTGCGAGGTGGCTATTAACTCTTGGTGTTCAAATGCTTATTGTTTTATTGAAGGCTCAAAGGAATTGGGGTCAAAATTGGTCTCTATTTTGGAGGAAATTTTAGTAATCGATTATGTTAACTCTCATATCCTCTATTTTGATTCCTCAAAATTCATTCATTCATCCTCTGTTTCAATGTCGAGAATTTATTTAAAGGTAAATAACGCATTGAAATATTTTTTAAGAGTTTAATAAACATAGTTATTAGATTGTGCGTTTTAGGTATTTTTCATTAAATAAATCACCATTTGTTATAGTTTTCAATTGAAAATTTTAATCTGTAATTGCAGTTTGTAAATACAGATTTATTTCCTGTCTTTTTGTGCATTGTCGTTCCAGTTATTAACAATAGTTGCTAACTTAAATTCCTTTACAATTCCAGCAGTTGGGGATTTTGTTCTTTTCATTGTGGAATCAATAATGAAGCGTGTTCTCCTTGTTGTGATGGTTGTTTTTTTCTTTTATTTGTCAGCTTGCTATTTTGTTGCCTCAGCGAGTGTGGTTTTGATTGGCAGCAATGTTACTTTGTCTTTTGATGATGTTGAAGCTAATTTCGGTGAGTTTCTTTTTTTTAATTAAAAATTTTAATTTTTTTTTCAATAATGTTATAGCTCAGAGAAAGTTAGTTGTTTATCCAATTAAGCTTAATATATAAATAATTCAACAAGTTGGGAGTTTGGATTTTTATTTTTATATGAAATGCTTATATTACCTTTCTTTTGCTTATTGTTGATAGTTTAAGAGTTAAGAATATTCTATTAAAAAAGATCAGGAGTTGAAAATAACGATTAACAACTTGATATTTTGTGGATTTAGCTGTAAGTTAGGAAGTGAGATGCATAAATCTGTCATTTTTATACATATTTATTGCTTGTAATGTCAATGCTAATTCTGGGTTTTGCTAATGATTTTCAGCTCCGGCAATTAAGAGCACCGGTGAATGTGGGTCACTGTATTTGGCAGAGCCTATTGATGCATGTTCGGATATGAAAAATTTTGTTGAAAAAGATGCAAATATTACTTCCCCATATGTGTTAATTATAAGAGGATGATGTAGCTTTGAGGATAAAGTTAGAAGAGCACAAATGGATGGGTACAAGGCTACAATTGTCTAGGACAATGAAGATGATGGTGTCTTGGTGTCAAGTAATGTACCTTTTTCCCATTTAAGTAGTACTAGTTATCATAATGATTAATCATCTATGGTGAAGAACATAGAATTTTAATTGGAATTGGCCTCCAGTTATTGTTTGACTATTGTATTTTTGCAGTATGCAATTTGCTTTCATTTCCTACTTTTATATGTGCATTGAGACACTTGAATACGTCAGCAAATTACCACCAAACTCTTTGGTTTGTTGTTATTGTTGAAAAAATTAACTTTGAATTACACATATGATATTCATTCTTCTTGTACAGTGTGCTAAGCTCTTCTTCTTTTTCTTTTTTCTTTTTCCCTAACAGGTGTACAAATGCAGTTATGGTATTTGTATGCAGCTATATGAGAAGGAGCTTTTGACAGAAAGTTTATATCTGCACATAAATGGGTATGTTTGCCTTTGTCTCTCAAAACATTACTCTGTGCATGAATTTTTGAATAAAATAACATTAGGTCCTACAAAAAGTTAAAAGTCAGGGATCGATATGTTGTTATGTCATTTAAAATACAATCTACTTAAAAGTCAGGGATCAATATTACATTGATGATAGGTTTGGCATCATCAAGTGGAAAAGAGACTACTTCGTCTATCATTTCTGGGCCTCTGTTCTAAAGATGATTTTCTATTCTTGCTTGTGAGGAAATCTAATTGTTCAAGTTTAATTAGCTTAAATTTATCTTGTTTACTAATGTATTGTCAAGCACGATTTGATAATTTGGAAACTCCTGATTATAACATAGATAATGACTACAAGTCAAGGGCTAGGATCACATTCAGTATTGGGTACATATCTCGTTCTTAATACCTATTTCGAAAAGATGATGAGCCAAATGATTTTTTTCTGCAAAGATTCTGTGTATTTTCCTGAGTTATATAATTTGGATTTTAAAGTTGGCAAATTTGAAGCATTTGCACTAACTAATGTTGTGCAGTCAAATGCAGTCAATGAAATCCAGCACTAAAATCCAGCAACAACCTTTTTTGTCACCCAACATGTGACGTTGTCTCTACAGCTACAACTGCAGCAGTTGATGGATATACTAAATTCAATGGAGCCCCACTACATTATATGTGTATTATGATTTTATTTTATTTTATTTTATTAGCTTTTTAAATTCTTAATTTTTTGGCCATTTGATTTCTGTTAGATTCTTAATATGATGAGGTTGAAAATAGTTGTCTTAATGAAAATTTTTGTTAGAATTGGACTTGATTTTAGTTTTTTATCATTTTCTTTACTGAGCTTAGCTAACCAAAAAAAGCTAAAGTTTAAAGGTCAAAATGTTCGTTAATCTTGAATTATCAAAGTAAATCTATTTAAATTACATGGGTGATTTTGTGACTTAGTTGTATGTTGATTTGATTGTAATTACTTTGCAAATTAGATGTATAGTTAATTAACCAAAGGAATATGATCACTAAGGTGACAGTCCAATTAGGAAAGGGTATGTGTGAGATTTCGATAAGTCTTCAGTTGGAGATATGTTGTTAATCCTCTCTACTCCATTTTGGATGCATACATGTATTGTTAATAATAATAATAATAATAATAATAATAATAATAATAATAATAATAATAATAATAATAATAATAATAATAATAATAATAATAATAATAATAATAATAATAATAATAATAAGTAGAGGAATAATTGGGTTGGGCAAGCTGTTAAAGAAGACAAATAGGGTATGGGTCAAGCTAATTCATGGATTATGGATATGGTGGCTTTGGAAGGTTTCTTCAATTGTGTTTTTTTTAATCATTATATCTTTTAACTCTCAATTGGATTATATCATTGCCATTATCAATACCGAATTAATTTAATTTAATATTTATTTTAATCTTTGTTAAAAACCTAGTTCTTATTTTTCTAGTCTTGCATCAATTTATAACTAAATATTACTAATTATAATATGTATGATAACCTTTGTTCGCCCTTGCTTTTAATAGTATTGGAAGCAATCATGCACCCATTTATAACTAATTTAGGTTTGATGCAGGTACCTTTGAGAGTTTGAGGTGTTGTTTATTCAGTTGGCAATAAAGATCCGAAGTTTTCGTTGCCTACATGTGGCTGTAAGTATCTAAACAGACCTGTCACCATTTTAGAACTACAAAGGTATGCATCACTCTCCCCTTTTTTCAAATTCCTTTTAGAATCTAAGCTTGCAATCTGCTAGCAAACAAGTAGAGTAAATTGGCTATACTCATGCTTTTACTCAGGTTTCATTATGAATGTTGATGTTGTTGTGAGGTTTATTTCCTCCTAAGGAATTCAAAAATTTTTGCTGCTCAACTTTAGGTGTTTTAACAAATTGGCCCCTACAATATTAAACTGACTTGATAATGAAGCAGTTGAGAGTTGAGACATGGCATGCAGTGGAACGTGGACATTCAGGGGAGAACTTATGCGCAACTTTTCCTAATTGTTAGCTGGAATCCCTATGGAGTCATAGTGTTATTGTATTAAACATCATTGAATCTTTCTACTGCTCATTTCTTAAATTTTGTTACTTTGTACAGGCCTTGCTTAGTGCTATAATAAAGCGCATACGAGGATTTGTCAAATTAAGAATAACTTTAGGTTATAATAAACATTTTATGAACTGTTTATGACTTTTCGTTGTTACTGTTATATATGCATGTATCATTTTAGATATATTATTAGCAGTGTTATACACTTGTAAATAACAATTTATTCATTAATATATATATTTTTATATTAAATATTGAGTAAATATAAATTTGTTATTTTTTAGTTTATTGTT
Source organism: Excoecaria agallocha (assembly GCA_037975025.1). Classification (NCBI taxonomy): domain Eukaryota; kingdom Viridiplantae; phylum Streptophyta; class Magnoliopsida; order Malpighiales; family Euphorbiaceae; genus Excoecaria; species Excoecaria agallocha. Next base: position 2,353,137 of record JBBPFJ010000025.1, read on the forward strand.
TAAATAATGAAATTTTCATATTAAATTAATAAAATTAAGTTTATATCAACATTTAGCGAAGATAAATCTCATGTTTGTAACAAAAGTCATCATAGCTGAATTTAGCGAGGATATCAGTCCTCGCTAATTTTTGCGAGGACTAAGTCCTCGCTAATTTTGTGAGGATTTAGTCCTCGCTATCTTTTGTGAGGATTTAATCCTCGCTAAATTTTGCGAGGACTTAGTCCTCACAAAAGTTAGAGAGGGCTAATTCCTCGCAAAATTAGCGAGGAATTAGTCCTCGCAAAATTAGCGAGGACTAAATCCTCGTAAAATTGTCCTCGCAAAAATTAGCGAGGACTTCAGCTAGGATGACTTTTGTTACAAATTTTTTGTCCTCGCTAAACTGATTTAGCAACAAAAAATCATCATTTAGCGAGGACAAAAGCGTTTTTCTTGTAGTGTTATTTGTAAAAATGGTACTTTGAACTTGGAACGAGCATGAAGAAATAAATGATAATTCTTTATCTTTTGAGTTGTTCTGCCGGATCGGCTGCTCAAGACCTTTGGTCTCTACAAGGACCCGATGAAAAAAATGGGATCACTTATTATGGACTTGTTGAGAATGATTCTGTTCTAGTTCATGGCTTATTTGAAGTAAAAGGTGCTCTGGTGGGATCCTCACAAACAGAAAAAGATTGCAGTTAGTTTGATAATGATCGAGTGACATTGCTTCTTCAGCCCGAACCAAGGAGTCCCTTAGATATGATGCAAAATGGATCTTGTTCTATCTTTGATAAGAGATTTCTCTATGAAAAATACGAATCGGAGTTTGAAGAGAGGGAAGGAGAAGAAGTCCTCAACTTGCAACAGATAGAGGAGGATTTATTCAATCACATAGTTTGGGCTCCTAGAATATGGCGCCCTTGGGTTTTTCTATTTGATTGTATCGAAAGGCCTAATGGATTGGGATTTCCCTATTGGGCTGGGTCATTTTAGGGAAAGTGGATCATTTATCATAAAGAGGATGAGCTCAAAGAGAATGATTCGGAGTTCTTAAAGAGTGGAACCATGCAGTACTAGATATGAGATAGATCTTCCAAAGAACAAGGCTTTTTTCGAATAAGCCAATTCATTTGGGACCCTGCAGATCCACTCTTTTTCCTATTCAAAGATCAATCCTTTGTCTTTGTGTTTTCACATCGAGAATTCTTTGTAGAAGAAGAGATGTCAAAGGGGCTTCTTACTTCCTAAATAGATCCTCCTACATCTATATATAAATGCTGGTTTATCAAGAATACACAAGAAAAATACTTCGAATTGTTGATTCATTGCCAGAGATGGCTTAGAACCAAATCTAATGGATTTTTTTCGTTCTAATACTCTATCCAAGAGTTATCAGTATTTATCAAATTTGTTCCTATCTAATGGAAAGCTATTGGATCAAATGACAAAGGAATTGTTGAGAAAAAGATGGCTTTTCCTAGATGAAATGATAATTGGATTTATGTAATAGCAAAAAAGGTTTCCAATTCCTTAGCCTGAAAGAAAAGATATGTGGCCATGAAATAGGGATTAAGTGGAATAGAATTGACTGGGTGGTAGAGTTATGGAAGCACCTCTTTCTTCCATATTTTGGACATAGAACAATATGTTTCTGCTGAAACATGAAAGAATCAAAACCTTAGATCAAAACACTATGTATAAATGGTATGAATTGCCTAAATAAGAATTCTTGAACAGCGAGCAACCAGAACTATTACTCACTACATCAAAAAAATTCCATTAATAAAAGATGTAAATCCATTGGAAAATCAAAAATACGTATGTCAGATGAAATGGTGGTTGTTGCTATCTGCTCCAATAACGAATCATTAGTTTAACTAAATAAAATAGATAGACCCTTATCTTCATCTCAAGTCGATGGATCTTCTCAATTGGAGGATCCCCTATATGGATAATACACATTCCAGTTGATCGGGCCTAATTCTAATTATTTTGTTCTGAAGCAAAGATATCCAAGGGGCGGTTCATCCTATTCAGATATTCATGACCAAGAAGTACTGGATTCTCTTTCGGATAGGCCCTAAAAGGAGAAGGAAGGCTGGAATGCCAACATACGTCTATTATTGAATTCATCCGACTCGAGAGTACCCATTTTATTTTGGGAACATCCAGTGCCAAAGTCACTGAATGGGTAAGTTGCCAATCCCTAAAATGGACTATGTAATGTACTTTATTGGGTTACGGGCGGGCATTTTACCAGAGGTTTCTATTGTATCAACTACCCTTGTGTAATTCATGTTGAAGCATATACTCGAGGGTGGTTGCAGGGTGGATGCTTTCAAAGTGAACTCCCCATTCATTAGATAGAGAAGATCACCAAAATTTCGTGATCCGCTGTCGAACTTATTCCAATTCCAAGATCTCAGATCAAATCGGTATATCAATATCGATTCGATCTAAGATCTCTTATTGAATTGCTCATTTAATGAGCATTCTCAATATTATGCCTTGAAGAGGACTCGAACCTCCATGCTCTTTAGCAAATGATTTTGAGTCTCACGTGTCTACCATTTCACCACCAAGGCATCTTGAAAGTGAATCGTATTCCATGACTATGATATCTATCTAGTGTGATGTATGGAATATATGACAAAGGTGGAGTGTTGGAGTATTTCTATTGATTGGTTATGTCATATAGGCTCGAGTCCAACATCCAATTGCTTCGATTTGAATTATTCGGAAGATGCCTTCTATATTATATCAAATTTTATATTATATCAAAAAAATGGACAATCAAACCCATTTCTCGATTCAATAGAAGCCCAAATAGGTGAATAAAATAGGGTCCCAAATAACAAATAAGGAGAGATATATATGTAAAAATCGGGTCCGATTATGCCTATTCCTAATCCTAAATGGAATGTAATGACGGAGAGATCCATCTGTAAACATAGTATCTATTTAGATACACTTGAATAACCCTTTCTTTCTCATAATGAGAATGTATATAAGCCTATTCCGGTTTGGTCTGGTATGGAATGAACTTATAATCATAGAATCGACTCGATTATCATATTCTAGATTATAAGTTCATAACTCTAACCCATTCCCATTTTGGGCGGAATAGATCCACCAATTCTTTGATTCCAGTTAGTAATAGGGATCTTGAACTAAGAAATAGATTCTAGAAGCTAAAAAAGGGTATCTTGAGCAATTTCAATAATTGGGTTCATTGATATTCTAGGTATAGTAGATGCTATCACACATACAATCATACTCAATTCGATGGAATTGTTTGATCTTAAAGGGGATCTTCTATAATTTTACACATGAGGGATTATTTCTTGGTTTCGTCCAGTCATTAATAACTTGATTATTTTTAGATAATAGTAGATAGGAACAACGCTCATAAAGAGTCCTATTAAAACCAAGAAATATAGGCCTGCCTGCCCACACCAAAATAAATGGAGTTTTCTAAAAAAACCTTCTAGTGGAGGAAGACCTCCTAGGGATAAGAGACATAGGGCTAAAGAGAGAGCCAAAAAGGATCTTTAGTGTATAATCCTGTATAATCTCGAATGTTATCAGTTCCGGTACATAGACCAAATAATACAATACAAGCAAAAGTTCCTAGATTCATGGAGATATAGAAGAGCATATAAGTTATCATGCTTGCATATCCACCATTTGAGTCTCCAACAATTATTCTAATAATTACATATCCGATTTGACCTATGGATGAATATGCAAGCATACGTTTCATGCTTGTTTGAGTAATAGCAATGAGATTCCCCACTATCATGCTCAAAATAGCTAGGATTTCCAGAAGAAAATGCCATTCGTTTGATGAGAAATAAAAAGGAATATCGAAAATTCGAGTGGCTGAAGCAGAAGCAGTTACTTTCAAAGTAACAGAAAGAAAAGCAATGACTGGAGTGGGAGAGTCAACATCGAAAAAAGGATTCCTCACTTCTTTCTCTCGTTCAAAATAGTGCATGAGATTTTCATCTCGCACGGCTCCTAAGTGATAAAAGAAAGAAGATGAGTTCTTCTTTTGTTTGTGATTACTTTCCTCGCGTATGTATAAGACTGAATCCATTTGATTTCTAAAAAGGATTGCTAATCCTTTAATAAGGGAAGTTATCTCGCATGATTCTATAATTGCCTTGTTCAGGAAATCTCTGGCCAGAGTAATATGCCAAGATGGATAGAGATCCATGAAGGGCATTTTGGGAATAATGGTTAAATTAATAGAACATACATAATTAGATTTATATGAGTTGACAGAAATCCATACTCAGAATCTAATTGAGATAAGAGTGATGGAAGGAGTAATTGCACAGTAACTGTTTCTATGGAAGGGTATAGTCAAACCACTTGACTTTCCAGACATTTGGGTAGTCATGATGCCTAGCTAGAGGCCAATCATGACTTGTATACTAGTGTATCAAGAATATCAATAGGGATTGATAAAATGATTTAAAGAAGTTTAAATCATATGAATTTTGAATAGAACTCATAATTACATATTATACTACCAATATGGACAGGAACCCAATAGGTCACACACATATAGAGAAAAAGGATAAAATGGTAAAATGACAAGGATAATAATATTTGATATTATTATGGGGATAGAGAAGTGAATAAGATAATAATTAATTAAAGAGTTTAATTAATTATGATCAAGTAAAATTGTTTGCAGAACTTTTCTGAAATGTTCTGTAAAATTAGACCTAATTAAAATAATGTATTTTATAATTGATTATTATTGAACTATAAGTGTTATAGTACTGTTATAATAATTAATAGGTCCATTTGAGGAATTATAAAGGCCTAAAGAAGTGAAGTTGGCACATAAGCCCTCCAAAAGAAGGGCCACACGCCAACTCCAAAATAGAAGGCCTTAGAGGCCTATTTCTTGGACCAAAATAAATTAAATATGTTACATAAGTGTTATGGAGCCTACATATTTAATTTTGTTGGATTTGGAACTCATTTGGGTAATTAAATCCAATTATATGTACAAAGGGCCTAGGTTGTGGGTTTTGTGCATAGTCTTTTATGAAAGGGCTTAAATTGGATTTAATTGAGCCCAAATAATTATAAATAATTCCAGAAGCCCAATTAATATTTCTCCAGCAATTTTAAAGAGCCCAATCCCATTATGAAGTTGGATTTTTAACCTAACTATAAAAATCCAAGTGATGAAGAATTGGGGTTAAGTGAAAAAACAATTAAGAGAAAAGTTTTCTCTCTCACTCAAAAGCCCTAACCGCCACCTTCCCTAGCTAGCATCTAGGGATTTCGACCAGCCCTTGTTTCTCCCAATAGTTGGTACTTTCAATCCCTCTCTAGTGTGGATTACTCATTGGAGGTGTTCGATTTTGGACACTGTGATTTGCGACAACCCGGTGAGAAATAAAATCAACTATTTAACAAAAATCAAAGGTGATTTTTCTTATTCTCATTAATATGTATATTGTAAATTAATGACAAGATCAGATATATTGGTTAAAAATTTTAAATTTTGCTTATGTATGAGATGCATGTAACCGATAATTCCCAACACAACTACTGACATTGGTAAACAACCTAATGCAATTTGATTATAATTCAATTCGTGACGATCATAAGTAGAGAGCTCATATTCTTCAGTCATGGATAAACAATTTGTTGGACAATAATCAATACAGTTGCCATAAAACATAGATATTCCAAAATCAATATTGTAATTTAGTAACCGTTTCTTTCGAATGTCAGTTTCCAATTTCCAATCTATAACAAGTAGATCTATAGGACATACACGAACACATACTTCACAAGCAATTCATTTATCAAATTCAAAATGGATTCGACCACGGAAATGCTCCGATGTGATTAATTTTTCATAAGGATATTGAATAGTTACAGGTACATGATTTGCATGGGATAAGGTAATCATGAAACCTTGACCAATGAACCTTGCATCTCGTATGGTTTGTTGCCCATAATTCATGAACCCAGTTACCGTGGGAAACATATCGTTAATTTTTTTGAATAATTTTATGTTTGTTTTTTTCTCTTGTTTGATTTGAAGACAACGCATGAATATAGAAAAATATTCTTTTATTATTCTTTTTCTTTTATTATTCTTTTATAGTGAAAGGAGTTGGAGAGAGGTTGTTAATAATAGATTACCAAGAGAAATAGGTAAAAGAAATTTCCATCCAAGATTTAAAATTTGGTCCATTCTTAGTCTAGGTAAAGTTCATCTTGTTGTGATAGGAATGAACAAGAACAAATAAGTTTTAACCAAGGTAATAAAGATACCAATTGTTGTTCCAAAGACTCCACTTATGTTATTTATTTCAAAAAATTTAGGAACAAATATATATGGGATAAAGATATTCCAACTGCCCAAGTAAAGAATTGTTACAAATAATGAAGAAATAATAAGTTTAGATAGGAAGCAATATAAAATAAACCAAATTTGATCCCCGAATATTCAGTTTGATAACCTGCTACTAATTCTTCTTCTGCTTCTGGTAAATCAAAAGGTAATCTCTCACATTCTGTTAGAGAAGAAATAAAAAAATGATAAATCCTATAGGTTGACGCCACAAATTCCACCCCCAAAAACCAAATTTTGATTATGCCCCAACTATATCAACTGTACTTGAACTGTTAGATAATCATAGTCGATGATAACATCACTGTTCCCATCACTATTACAGAACCATACATGAGATTCTCACCTCATACGGCTCATCGAAGGCCATAAATAAATTTAAGGACTAGTTGTATTATTTATTTTGATATATTTGTAGAATAGATCAGATCAAAATAAAATCAAACCTATCAACGTTCCCAAATTCGAGCAATGAAATTCTATCTGTTATAATACTAAAAATAAAAAAGTACATCGAAATTGATCTCATCCTTTAATAATTTCAATTTTTATTTCTTGAGTAATAACTTAAATCCTTCAATAAAATACTCTTTGTAAAATTACTTGTCAAAATACTAATAGATATTTCAACCTATCGTTTTCGATTACGAAAATTATATATTACGAATTATGACACGAATTCTATCTCTATTAATATCAATATAGGAGAAAATAATAAAAAAGATTGATTTTTATATTGTAATTCGATTCTTTTTGTTTTTTTCATTCCTATTCTTCTTTCTGAAAAAACAAAAAAAGGGGATTAAAAAAAGGAAAGGATTATTTCATTTTGGATAGTCATTTTTTAATCGGTGGGTAGGAGCCTACTTTGGATCGGAATCATGGGGAGTACTGCCTGATCATTTCTACCAACTTAAAGCCCTAATTAATATACTTTTTGTTGAAATATCTTTTTCGATAATTTTAAAAATCTCTATTACAAATCCTTTGTGTATCTTAGTGTTTCTAACCATCCACTCATTTTTGCTCAATCACCTGTTAGCTTTATAGTAATACCTATCGAGAATACCTATAAATGATAGTGAAAACTCAATAAAGTTGATCTTTTAAGCCCGCTTCAAGCCAGGATGACTAATCAACCAATCTTGGGGCAAACAATCTTCTTTTCTTCTGCTTATTTCTGTTTTACTCTTGTACATAGGAAATGAGTCTCAATTTTTTTATTGCAAATTTTGAAGGTGTTTTTTTCACTCATATAACTATCTAATTTCATTCATCAACCAAAATGATGAATAAAAAATGAGGATATCTAGTCAATTCATTTTGCCTTCTTCCTAAAAAGAAAGGAATAGCGAAAAGTTTACGTTTCAATGAATCGCACGTAGAGATATGGATAACACACAAAGAGTTAATGGTATTTCATAACTAATCGATTGAGCAGCAGCTCGTAGACCACCTAAAAAGGAATATTTATTATTTGATCCATATCCTGACATAAGAAGTCCAATGGGAGCAATACTTGAAATGGCAATCCATAAAAAAACCCCAATATTTAGATCAGTTAAAACAAAGTGATATCCAAAAGGAATTACTGAATAGCTTAATAAAGTTGATATGACTGCTATGGATGGTCCAATACTGAATAAACGAGTATCCCCCCTAGATGGAAAAAGATTATCTTTGAAAAGTAGTTTTATCCCATCCGCTAGAGCTTGAAGAACTCCTAAAGGACCCACATATTCAAGCCCAATATGTTGTTGTATCCCTGCAGATATTTCTCTTTCTAACCATACAATTACTAGTATTCCTATCGTGATTCCCAATACAAGAGTCAAAATAGGGACAAAGACCCATATAATTCCATAAGCCTCGTTTAAGGATTCTAACCTAGAAAAAGAATTGATAGCTTGTACTTCAGTTGTATCAATTATCATTTCAATGATCAACTTCTCCCATAATGATATCTATACTACCTAGTATTGTCATAATATCGACCAATTTCATTCTTTTAACTAATTCGGGAAGAATTTACAAGTTGATAAAACCAGGCGGGTGGATTTTCCATCTCTAAGGAAAACCACTCTGATCTCCTATCAGAAAAATTCCCAATTCTCCTTTTGGGGCTTCAACTCTCACATAAAGTTCTTGTTTTGGTAATTCAAAAGTAGGAGAGGTTTTTTTACTAATGAATCGATATTCAAAATCATTCCATTCTAGATTCTTTTCTCTATCAAAATGGCTGGTTTCTAAATTCTCATAGGGACCACCCGATAGGCCTCGTTTAAGGATTCTAACCTAGAAAATGAATTGATAGCTTGTACTTCGGTTGTATCAATTTTAATTTCAATGATCAACTTCTCCCATAATGATATCTATACTACCTAGTATTGTCATAATATCGACCAATTTCATTCTTTTAACTAATTCATAAAGAATTTGCAAGTTGATAAAACCAGGCGGGCGGATTTTCCATCTCTAAGGAAAACCACTCTGATCTCCTATCAGAAAAATTTCCAATTCTCCTTTTGGGGCTTCAACTCTCACATAAAGTTCTTATTTCGGTAATTCAAAAGTAGGAGAGGGTTTTTTACTAATGAATCGATATTCAAAATCGTTCCATTCTAGATTCTTTTCTCTATCAAAATGGTGGGTTTCTAAATTCTCATAGGGACCACCCGATAGGCCTCGTTTAAGGATTCTAACCTAGAAAAAGAATTGATAGCTTGTACTTCTGTTGTATCAATTTTAATTTCAATGATCAACCTCTCCCATAAAGATATCTATTGTAGCACCCTTATCCTATAATCTATACATATCACTTTATCCATCTCATTACACATGTTTTACTGAGCAACATAAACATATATCAACTATATAGAGAACTGATATTCATACTTAATCCTTAAGAGTGCTAAACTATTAAAACTTGACAATATACATTAGAGTCTCTTTACAAAAAGATATAACCACTGATAACATCTTACAAAATAGTTGTACTTTTACAAGATTTCCAACACAACATAAAATCCTTGAAATACAAAAAGGAAGACTATATACTTTATAATCTTCAAATACTTGTGTTGGCCAGCCTGCTACAGATATCAATCCTGAGAGAAAGTCCTAGCCTTGCAACCTACACGGATGAAACACCCGTACTAAGCTATAAAGCTTAGTGGGGAACTAAATCATGATAAAGGACCACTCACAGTGATCGTCAACAAGCACACAACATGCCTCAAATATAACAATGATTTATTTCAAGAAATTATACATTTACATTCACTTATAGAAATCATAAAGTTCAACGGTAAGAATTTGTATTGACGTTTCAATCACCATATATGATTATACAAGCTCCAACATCCTTTGGACTTAAGTTCAAACTATTGATAAAATTATTATTTTATTACTCAATTCATAATCATAAAAGTATAGTTATCTATTATTAATTTGATAAACAATCTTCACAAGTATTGAAATTATCTTACTTCTATTCTTGTATGTCTAGGATATAAATATATTAAAATTATACAACAAATCAACACATCTAATTACCATGAGATTATAAAATTACTACAAGGTTACTTTATATTCCATAGTTCCTTCATCAATCATGTATTGACATACATATAGAAATAAGGTTTATGATCACAAAGGCATATATATATATATATCATCAATTTAATCAAAGTATTAATATAACGCAAATTCATCATTTAACAATTAGCATGCATTTTTGATACTAGTAGTATTACTTACATATATTTACTATTGGGCATTCCTATAGATGCAGGTTTTGTATGCAATAAAAGGAATTTCACATGTAGAATAATATAAAGTCAATTAAGAATTTGCATGCCTTATTAAACTTTTCTTAACCTTTGACAATAAAGCCTGCACTATTCTTAAGAGGTGGATAACGGGTTATACGGTAGTACCCGAAGGTACAAAACTATTGATTATAACGGTGGCTCCCGAAGGTACAAATAAGATACCCAAAGGTATTAAACGATGATCCCTTGTAGGGATAAAACTGTATGATAAATCGGTGGACCCAAACGGGATCAATCAAATAACATAGACCGGTCAAGCGGACCCAAGCGGGGTCGGCTACAACCCACACGAGGGTTGTTTAAATTAACTTTAACTTTTAAACCCAAACAGGGTCACTATACTTTTAAATTCAAGTGGACCTAAACAGGTCAAAATGTTCAGAATCAGCTGCAAAGGTACCCTTATAGGCATGCCTATCTATCCACTTCCTAGACTCAACGCAGGCAGTAAAATCTCTTTACGTTATCTTTTCTTTATTCATTCATATACATGTATACTCTTATATAACTATGTACAAGGTAATCATATACATGCTCACGTATAACTTTCTGTAAACATGTGATCATATGCACAATTTGGTATTGTTGTTCTGTACTTTGCTCTTTTCTCATCATATACATATTGATGTTCATACATATATATTCATGTATATGTACGAGCATGGTGTCATAGATATAAACGCATAAATTTTCTATAAACATGTTATCTTGAGCATAATTAAGTATTACTATTTTGTACTTGTAATCCCTTCAAATCAAGTAGCTATTTTACATATGTAATATGATGATACATAACATCATGCTCTATTGAGTTCCTTTAATCAATGATGTGTATGATCATGTTCACAATAGGTTAACCTATATGCGTACATACATGTATGACTATATATATATATATATATATATATATACACACACACACACACACACACAATCACACTCAGGTATCAAATCAAGTAACTGTAATTATATAATACTGTAATCATTTACCTTAACATATTATTCAGTAGACATAAGCATATAGGCATAATCATATTCATTAAAATAAGTAATTATCCATATGCTGGTTCATGGTCTTGTTGCATACTATATTTCCTAAACTTTTATATACTTATAGATTTAGTTTAATAATATTATCGTACCTTTTTGTCGTATACATATATCATCTAACACCATAGTCATGTATAAATTTACAATACCACTATTATTACCTATAATTATAAAACCAGCAATGTCATCATTTTATGATCAAATTACTGTAAAAATATCATATTATTATTATTACATGTAGTACATTTATACATCAAAGAATTAGGTTATAGTGAATAAGATAGACAGATTTTCAGTTCTGTTTAACATTTTAATTTTGCCATGCTAAATGGCTGAATTAACCAAATTGGACTTTTAAATAATAATCTTTTATATCACTAGTTTCTCATGCTTCAAATACCAGTCAAATAGGACCATTAAATTAGGAGTTATAACCCAAACATTACAGACTGTCCAAGAGTGCATTTTTTTTTAAACAGTTTGTGTGACCATATTGAAAAATTCGTGGAACAAAATAAGTACAGATTTGAACTAACATTTATTCATAAGAGTTGTACTCCTGTAAGTATATTTTAACTGGAATTTTTTCCCATAGCAATTTGAGTTTTCTATCATGAGTTATAAGAAAAATACTACAAGCTGTTCGTTAACACTAGACAGCAGTTCACAATAACAAAATCAGTTTTAGTTACTACTTAGAAAATTCATAGAAGAAAATTTGTACAGATTTAAGCCAAACTTCCTCCACAAAAATTGTTCTCCTATAAGTCTATTTTATCCAGGATTTTTCCTCATAGGATTTAGACTTCTCTATCAAACATTATTTCAAAAATACTGGAACCTGCTCTCTACAACTAGTCAGCATCTCACTACGAATTTCAAGTAAAAATAACAAATACTTAGGTACAGAATCACATTTAGGTTTCTTCTAAAAAAATATGAATCCATGTCTTAAGCTTAATTATCAATTGGAATTTCCTAAATTGGAGCTATAAAACTCGAGATATCCACAAAATTCCAAAACTGGTTCATAGAAACTTAACCCAGAATTTCAAATTCATTAACTTTTCTTCTTTCAACTTTGATTTGCATGCTTTCGATTCATCTCTTCCATAAACCAAATATTATAATAACACAATCAATATCATCATATTCATGCAAAATAAAACACATGCAAAAACTGATTTTACACTTTATTAATTACTGTTCATATTAACAATGTTGTGTATAGGTTTGAAATTAAGCTAAAATTAGACAAGCTTAAGGAAAGATTTAGGCTTTACTTTCTTCATGAAAAGTATAGGTTTAGAAGTCTATTGTTCCCAGAATTTAACCTCATTGTATTTTGTTCACTATACAAGGAGATATATCATATTTTCTACAATCTGTTCTAGAACCGAGAATAACAGGTCACTACAATTTCAAGTGAATATGTGGATAGCATACAAACATATTTAGCCTTAGGTATCTTCTACAAAGTTGTTTATAATTATATCAAGTTTACATAGAATCAAACCTCACTCAATTATGACTTAAATACAAGGAGTTATGGTTAAAACATTGGTAACTGTTCAAAACTGCCAATACCCACAAACAGTTCACTTGTACGAATTTTATGAGTTCCTTAACAACAGAAGCAAGCTACTACTTCTTCTAATGAATTGTCGATAATTGAATATAGTTTACCCATAATTTTGAATCACCTCAATCCGAGGTCTACAACTCCAGATAAGGACAAAACAAGCAGGCTGGTTCACAAGAACCACACCTAGTTTTTTCCTCAACATTCAAAAACAAGATTTTCCTATTTAAATCTCTTATTAACCCTAAATAAACTAATAAATTACCATCAAAATTAATTAATCCAAGCATAAACATTGATATCTACACACATGGATGAAGAATAAGTTCCCAAACCTTGACATGCAATTCAAATCTTCTTTAAATTTTCCTTTCACTCTTAGTCCTTTGCAAGCCATTTTTCCTTGTCTCTTCTACCTTCTTTTTATCCTTTGCATCAATTCATTCAATCAACAACAATCTTCCATCATTTATCTTAATCCATCATCAATCAAAATAAGAAGGAGATAAAGATGAAGAGATGAACTGTCAAGTTAAAATATTTACCTTATAGTTTTATACTAATGATCTAGATTGAACAACATGCAATTATTTCCTCTTCAAGAAGACCTTGAGAAAACATCTATGGCTTTAAGAAATGAGAAGGAGAAAGGAAATTTCTGTAACTCTCTCTAGAATTTTGTCCACCACCATCTCTTATTAAGTTTCTCTTTCATTCCACTAGCAAAAAGACTATTTATAATAGTTAGGAAAATTCCCTTTTTGGTCCCTCAACAAGTTGCATGCCCTTTAATTAACCCACACCTTTTTGCATGTTATAAAGTGATCCCTCCATTTCTTGCATGTTATAAATTAACCTATTCATTTATTCTTTCTCTGAAATTAACCTCTAAATTATTCATTTATTCACATTTGCCCCTAAAAATGCCGTAATTATAAATTTACCCCAAATTAATACTTTTTACTTCAATTACACCCTTGAATGTTATTAAACCAACAATAATAATTTAATTATGACGTTATAAAATTCATACCTTATAATTTACACATTTATCACATAATTATTGATAACTTAATAACATTTTTGCCCTAATCAATATATTAACTCTTCATAATTCATCCAATAATGCTCAATTAGACTTTAATAACATGTAATTGCCCTTGAATTCTACTAGCGCCTATTTTGGGTCCTTACATCTATACTACCTAGTATTGTCATAATATCGACCAATTTCATTCTTTTAACTAATTCAGGAAGAATTTGCAAGTTGATAAAACCAGGCGGGCGAATTTTCCATCTCCAAGGAAAACTGCTCTGATCTCCTATCAGAAAAATTCCCAATTCTCCTTTTGGGGCTTCAACTCTCACATAAAGTTCTTGTTTCGATAATTCAAAAGTAGGAGAGGGTTTTTTACTAATGAATCGATATTCAAAATCGTTCCAGTCTAGATTCTTTTCTCTATCAAAATGGTGGGTTTCTAAATTCTCATAGGGACCACCCGCTAGGCCTCGTTTAAGGATTCTAACCTAGAAAAAGAATTGATAGCTTGTACTTCTGTTGTATCAATTGTAATTTCAATGATCAACTTCTCCCATAATGATATCTATACTACCTAGTATTGTCATAATATCGACCAATTTCAGTCTTTTAACTAATTCAGGAAGAATTTGCAAGTTGATAAAACCAGGCGGGCAGATTTTCCATCTCCAAAGAAAACCACTCTGATCTCCTATCATAAAAATTCCCAATTCTCCTTTTGGGGCTTCAACTCTCACATAAAGTTCTTATTTCACTAATTCAAAAGTATGAGAGGTTTTTTTTACTAATGAATCGATATTCAAAATCGTTCCATTCTAGACTCTTTTCTTTATCAAAACGGCGGGTTTCTAAATTTTCATAGGGACCACCTAAAATTCCTTCCAGAGCCTGTTGAATAATTTTTATAGATTCCAGCATTTCACCAATTTTGACTAAATAACGAGTTAATGAATCTCCTTCTATTTTCCATTGGACTTCCCAATTAAATTCGTTGTAACACTCATAGCCAAGGTAGGACTGAAGCAGACATCGCAATTTATTTGGTTTAGTACTCCTCTTATCATTAATGAGCTCTCATCGTTTGACTGTAGAGGGTTATTCTTCTCTCAGTTTAATTTTTTGTAATGCTCTTTTAGCTTTTCCTCTTTATATAAAAAAAATTATAAAAATCATTTAAAGCCATCCATACACTACAAGAAAATATCAAATTAGCAATAGAAATGAAAATCATTCTGTTGCTAAATTAGCAACGGAATATAAATTTCGTTGCTATTTAGCAACGAAAAATAAATTTCGTTGCTAAAATTGGGTGAAGTTTTAGGGATTTAGCAATAAAATACAAAATGGTTATATTCCATTGCTAAAAAGGGAGGGAGATTTTAGCGCCAACATATAGCAATGAAAATTAGCAATGGAATAAAACTTTTGTTGCTAAATATGGCGATAGAAAAAATATGGGATGAAATTTAGTAACAAAAATTAAATGTCGTTGCTAAAAAAGCTACGAAATCTAATTTTTGTTGCTAAAATAGCAATGGAATCTAAGTTCTGTTGCTAAATATGGCTGCAAAAAAAAATTTGTATGAAATTTAGCAACGGAATCTAATTTTCGTTGCTAAATATAACATATTTAATAGCGGGAAATTTTTGGGATGAAATTTAGCAACAGAAATTGAATTTGTTGCTAAAATAGCAACTAAAATAAAATTTCGTTGCTAAAATAGCAACGGAATCTAAGTTTCGTTGCTAAATATGGCTGCAAAAAAAATTTTGGATGAAATTTAGCAACGGAATCTAATTTTCATTGCTAAAATAGCAACGAAATCTAATTTTTGTTGCTAAAATAGCAACGGAATCTAATTTCCATTGCTAAAATAGCAACGAAATCTAATTTTCGTTGCTAAAATAGCAACGAAATCTAATTTTCATTGCTAAATATAGCGTCATGTAATAGCAGGAAATTTTTGGGTTGAAATTTAGCAACGAAAATTAAATTCCGTTGGTAAAATAGCAATGAAATCTAATTTTTGTTGTTAAATATGGCTTCAAAAAATTTTTGGAGGAAATTTAGCAATGAAAATCAATTCCATTGCTAAAACAGCAATAAAATCTAATTTCTATTGCTAAAATAGCAAAGAAATCTAATTTTTGTTGCTAAATATAGCGGCATTTAATAGCGGGAAATTTTTGGGATGAAATTTAGCAACGAAAATTAAATTTCGTTGCTAAAATAGCACCCAAATCTAATTTTTGTTTCTAAAATAGCAATGGCTTTTCCTCTCGGTTAAACAATGCAGGGTCAAGCTTTTTGAAACTTTAAGCAGTTAACCAAGGTCTAAATCTTGCTTGATCAAAGAATTAGAGAAAGATTGATGTTTAAACAAACTTCCTTGAGACAATTTTGCGATTAAATCAGAATAGTGATATGGATCCGTACCTTTTGATTGTGGTTGGGGTTATAAAATTATTGGTGAATCAAGATTGGCAAACTCATTTTGTTCACATCAGCAGAGGGAAATTTTGCAGCATATGTCATAGCCAAAGTAGGCCCAAAGCAGACATCGCAATTTATTTGGTTTAGTACTCCTTTTATCATTAATGAGCTCTCATCGTTTGACTGTAGAGTGTTATTCTCCTCTCACTTTAATTTTTTGTAATGCTCTTTTAGCTTTTCCTCTTTATATAAAAAATTATAAAAATCATTTAAAGCTATCCATACACTACAAGAAAATTTCAAATTAGCAATAGAAAAATAGTAATAGAATTCATTCCATTGCTAAATTAGCAATGGAATAAAAATTTTGTTGCTATTTAGCAACGGAAAATCAATTTCGTTGCTAAAATTGGGTGAAGTTTTAGGGATTTAGCAACAGAATACAAAATGATTGTATTCCATTGCTAAAAAGGGAGGTAGATTTTAGCACCAATATATAGCAACGAAAATTAGCAATGGAATAAAATTTGTGTTGCTAAATATGGCGGCAGAAAAAATATGGGATGAAATTTAGCAACGAAAATTAAATGCCATTGCTAAAATAGTAACAAAATCTAATTTTCGTTGCTAAATTAGCAACGGAATCTAAGTTATGTTGTTAAATATGGCTGCAGAAAAAATTTTGGATGAAATTTAGCAACGAAATCTAATTTTCGTTGCTAAAATAGCAAAGGAATCTAATTTTCGTTGCTAAATATAGCGGCATTTAACAACGAAAAATTTTTGGGATGAAATTTAGCAACGAAAATTAAATTATGTTGCTAAAATAGCAATAAAATCTAATTTTCGTTGCTAAATATGGCTTCAAAAATTTTTTTTGATGAAATTTAGCAATGAAAATTAAATTCTGTTGCAAAAATAGCAACATAATCGAATTTCTGTTGCTAGAATAGCAACGATATCTAATTTTCGTTGCTAAATATAGCGGCATTTAATACTGGAAAATTTTAAGGATGAAATTTAGCAATGGAAA
Source organism: Excoecaria agallocha (assembly GCA_037975025.1). Lineage (NCBI taxonomy): Eukaryota > Viridiplantae > Streptophyta > Magnoliopsida > Malpighiales > Euphorbiaceae > Excoecaria > Excoecaria agallocha. The sequence goes on from JBBPFJ010000025.1 coordinate 2,370,484, forward strand.
TTAAATTTGGTTGCTAAAATAGCAACCAAATCTAATTTTTGTTGCTAAAATAGCAACGGCTCTTCCTCTCGGTTAAACAATGCAGGGTCAAGCTTTTTGTAACTTTATGCAGTTAACCAAGGTCTTCATCTTTCTTGATCAAAGAATTGGAGAAAGATTGCTGTTTAAACAGACTACCTTGAGACAGTTTTGCGATTAACTCAGAACGGTGATGTGGATCCTCACCTTTTGAATGTTGTTGAGGCTATAAAAAGATTGGTGAATCAAGATTGGCAAACTCAATTTGTTCACATCAACAGAATATAAATTTCTATTGCTATTTAGCAACGAAAAATCAATTATGTTTCTAAAATTGGGTGAAGTTTTAGGGATTTAGCAACGGAATACAAAATGGTTGAATTCCATTGCTAAAAAGGGAGGGAGATTTTAGCGCCAACATATAACAACAAAAATTAGCAATGGAATAAAATTTATGTTGCTAAATATGGCGGCAGAAAAAATATGAGATGAAATTTAGCAATGAAAATTAAATGTTGTTGCTAAAATAGCAACGAAATCTAATTTTTGTACTAAAATAGCAACGGAATCTAAGTTCTGTTGCTAAATATGGCAGTAGAAAAAATTTTGGATGAAATTTAGCAACGAAATCTAATTTTCGTTGCCAAATATAGCACATTTAATAACGGAAAATTTTTGGGATGAAATTTAGCAACGAAAATTAAATTCCTTTGTTAAAATAGCAACGAAATCTAATTTTCATTACTAAATATGGCTTCAAAAAAAATTTTGGATGAAATTTAGCAACAAAATTTAATTTCGTTGCTAAAATAGCAACAGAATCTAATTTTTGTTGCTAAAATAGCAACGAAATCTAATTTCTGCTGCTAAATATAGCGGCATTTAATAGCGAAAAATTTTTAGGATGAAATTTAGCAACGAAAATTAAATTTTGTTGCTAAAATAGCAACCAAAATTTAATTTTCGTTGCTAAAATAGCAACAGCTTTTCCTCTCAGTTAAACAATGCAGGGTCAAACTTTTCGGAACTTTAAGCAGTTAGCCAAGGTCTTAATCTTACTTGATCAAATAATTGAAGAAAATTGCTGTTTAAGCAGACTTTCTTGAGACAGTTTTGCGATTAACTCAGAACGGTGATTTGGATCCTCAACTTTTGAATGTTGTTGAGGCTACAAAAAGATTGGTATCAAGATTGACAAACTCAATTTGTTCACATCAATAGAGGCAAATTTTGTAGCAGATCTCATAGCCAAGGTAGGCCTGAAGCGGACATCGCAATTTATTTGGTTTAGTACTCCTCTTATCGTTAATGAGCTCTCATCGTTTGACTGTAGAGGGTTATTCTCCTCTCAGTTTAATTTTTTCTAATGCTCTTTTAGCTTTTCCTCTTTATATAAACAAAATTATAAAAATCATTTAAAGCCATCCATACACTACAATAAAATATCAAATTAGCAATAGAAAAATAGCAACGGAATACAAATCTCGTTGCAATTTAGCAATGGAAATTCAATTTCGTTGCTAAAATTGGGTGAAGTTTTAGGGATTTAGCAACGAAATACAAAATGGTTGTATTCCATTGCTAAAAAGGGAGGGAGATTTTAGCGCCAACATATAGAAACAAAAATTAGCAATGGAATAAAATTTATATTGCTAAATATGGCGGCAGAAAAAATATGAGATGAAATTTAGCAACGAAAATTAAATGCCGTTGCTAAAATAGCAACAAAATCTAATTTCCATTGTTATTTCTAAGTTCTGTTGCTAAATATGGCTGCAGAAACAATTTTGGATGAAATTTAGCAATGGAATCTAATTTTCGTTGCTAAATATAGCACATTTAATAGTGGGAAATTTTTGGGATGAAATTTAGCATCGGAAATTAAATTTGTTGCTAAAATAGCAAAAAAAATAAAATTTCGTTGCTAAAATAGCAACGGAATCTAAGTTTCATTGCTGAATATGGCTGCAGAAAAAATTTTGGATGAGATTTAGGAACGAAATCTAATTTTCGTTTCTAAAATTGCAACCGAATCTTATTTTCGTTGCTAAATATAATGTCATTTAATAGCGAAAAATTTTTGGGATGAAATTTAGCAAAGAAAATTAAATTTCGTTGCTAAATTAGCAACGGAATCTAAGTTATGTTGTTAAATATGGCTGCAGAAAAAATTTTGGATGAAATTTAGCAAAGAAATCTAATTTTCGTTGCTAAAATAGCAAAGGAATCTAATTTTCGTTGCTAAATATAGCGGCATTTAACAACGAAAAATTTTTGGGATGAAATTTAGCAACGAAAATTAAATTATGTTGCTAAAATAGCAATAAAATCTAATTTTCGTTGCTAAATATGGCTTCAAAAATTTTTTTTGATGAAATTTAGCAATGAAAATTAAATTCCGTTGCAAAAATAGCAACATAATCGAATTTCTGTTGCTAGAATAGCAACGATATCTAATTTTCGTTGCTAAATATAGCGGCATTTAATACTGGAAAATTTTAAGGATGAAATTTAGCAATGAAAATTAAATTTGGTTGCTAAAATAGCAACCAAATCTAATTTTTGTTGCTAAAATAGCAACGGCTCTTCCTCTCGGTTAAACAATGCAGGGTCAAGCTTTTTGTAACTTTATGCAGTTAACCAAGGTCTTCATCTTTCTTGATCAAAGAATTGGAGAAAGATTGCTGTTTAAACATACTACCTTGAGACAGTTTTGCGATTAACTCAGAACGGTGATGTGGATCCTCACCTTTTGAATGTTGTTGCGGCTATAAAAAGATTGGTGAATCAAGATTGGCAAACTTAATTTGTTCACATCAACAGAATATAAATTTCTATTGCTATTTAGCAATGAAAAATCAATTATGTTTCTAAAATTGGGTGAAGTTTTAGGGATTTAGCAACGGAATACAAAATGGTTGAATTCCATTGCTAAAAAGGGAGGGAGATTTTAGCGCCAACATATAACAACAAAAATTAGCAATGGAATAAAATTTATGTTGCTAAATATGGCGGCAGAAAAAATATGAGATGAAATTTAGCAATGAAAATTAAATGTTGTTGCTAAAATAGCAACGAAATCTAATTTTTGTACTAAAATAGCAACGGAATCTAAGTTCTGTTGCTAAATATGGCAGCAGAAAAAATTTTGGATGAAATTTAGCAACGAAATCTAATTTTCGTTGCCAAATATAGCACATTTAATAACGAAAAATTTTTGGGATGAAATTTAGCAACGAAAATTAAATTCCTTTGTTAAAATAGCAACGAAATCTAATTTTCATTACTAAATATGGCTTCAAAAAAAATTTTGGATGAAATTTAGCAACGAAATTTAATTTCGTTGCTAAAATAGCAACAGAATCTAATTTTTGTTGCTAAAATAGCAACGAAATCTAATTTCTGTTGCTAAATATAGCGGCATTTAATAGCGGAAAATTTTTAGGATGAAATTTAGCAACGAAAATTAAATTTTGTTGCTAAAATAGCAACCAAAATTTAATTTTCGTTGCTAAAATAGCAACAGCTTTTCCTCTCAGTTAAACAATGCAGGGTCAAACTTTTCGGAACTTTAAGCAGTTAGCCAAGGTCTTAATCTTGCTTGATCAAATAATTGAAGAAAATTGCTGTTTAAGCAGACTTTCTTGAGACAGTTTTGCGATTAACTCAGAACGGTGATTTGGATCCTCAACTTTTGAATGTTGTTGAGGCTACAAAAAGATTGGTATCAAGATTGACAAACTCAATTTGTTCACATCAATAGAGGCAAATTTTGTAGTAGATCTCATAGCCAAGGTAGGCCTGAAGCGGACATCGCAATTTATTTGGTTTAGTACTCCTCTTATCGTTAATGAGCTCTCATCGTTTGACTGTAGAGGGTTATTCTCCTCTCAGTTTAATTTTTTCTAATGCTCTTTTAGCTTTTCCTCTTTATATAAACAAAATTATAAAAATCATTTAAAGCCATCCATACACTACAATAAAATATCAAATTAGCAATAGAAAAATAGCAACGGAATACAAATCTCGTTGCAATTTAGCAATGGAAATTCAATTTCGTTGCTAAAATTGGGTGAAGTTTTAGGGATTTAGCAATGAAATACAAAATGGTTGTATTCCATTGCTAAAAAGGGAGGGAGATTTTAGTGCCAACATATAGAAACAAAAATTAGCAATGGAATAAAATTTATATTGCTAAATATGGCGGCAGAAAAAATATGAGATGAAATTTAGCAACGAAAATTAAATGCCGTTGCTAAAATAGCAACAAAATCTAATTTCCATTGTTATTTCTAAGTTCTGTTGCTAAATATGGCTGCATAAACAATTTTGGATGAAATTTAGCAATGGAATCTAATTTTCGTTGCTAAATATAGCACATTTAATAGTGGGAAATTTTTGGGATGAAATTTAGCATCGAAAATTAAATTTGTTGCTAAAATAGCAACAAAAATAAAATTTCGTTGTTAAAATAGGAACGGAATCTAAGTTTCATTGCTGAATATGGCTGCAGAAAAAATTTTGGATGAGATTTAGGAACGAAATCTAATTTTCGTTGCTAAAATTGCAACCGAATCTTATTTTCGTTGCTAAATATAATGTCATTTAATAGCAAAAAATTTTTGGGATGAAATTTAGCAAAGAAAATTAAATTTCGTTGCTAAAATAGCAATGAAATCTAATTTCCATTGCTAAATATGGCTTAAAAGAAAATTTTGGATTAAATTTAGCAACGAAAATTAATTCCGTTGCTAAAATAGCAACAGAATCTAATTTCTGTTGCTAAAATAGCCACAGAACCTAATTTCTATTGCTAAATATAGTGGCATTTAATAGCGGAAAATTTTTGGGATGAAATTTAGCAACGGAAATTAAATTTCGTTGCTAAAATGGCAACCAAATCTAATTTTCGTTGCTAAAATAACAACAGCTTTACCTCTCGGTTAAACAATGCAGGGTCAAACTTTTCGAAACTTTAAGCAGTTAACCAAGGTATTAATCTTGCTTGATCAAAGAATTGGAGAAAGATTGTTGTTTAAGCAAACTTCCTTGAGACAGTTTTGCGATTAACTCAGAACGGTGATTTGTATCCTCACCTTTTGAATGTTGTTGCGGCTATAAAAATATTGGTGAATCAAGATTGGCAAACTCAATTTGTTCACATCATCAGAGGTAAATTTTGTAGCAAATCTCATAGCCAAGGTACTCCTCTTATCGTTAATAAGCTCTCATCATTTGACTGTAGAGGGTTATTCTCCTTTTAGTTTAATTTTTTGTAATGCTCTTTTAGTTTTTCCTCTTTATATAAACAAGATTATAAAAATCATTTAAAGCCATCGATACACTACAAGAAAATATCAAAATAGCAATAGAAAAATAGCAATGGAATACAAATTTTGTTGCAATTTAGCAATGGAAAATGAATTTCGTTGCTAAAAATGGGTGAAGTTTTAGGGATTTAGCAACGGAATACAAAATGGTTATATTCCATTGCTAAAAAGGGAGGGAGATTTTAGCGCCAACATATAGCAATGAAAATTAGCAATGGAATAAAATTTTTGTTGCTAAATATGGCGGCAGAAAAAATATGGGATGAAATTTAGCAACGAAAATAAAATGGCGTTGTTAAAATAGCAACGAAATCTAATTTTTGATGCTAAAATAGCAACGAAATCTAAGTTCTGTTGCTAAATATGGCTGCAGAAAAAATTTTGGATGAAATTTAGCAACAAAATCTAATTTTCGTTGCTAAATATAGCACATTTAATAACGGGAAATTTTTGGGATGAAATTTAGCAATGAAAATTAAATTTGTTGCTAAAATAGCAACGGAATCTAAGTTTTGTTGCTAAATATGGCTGCAAAAAAAACTTTTGATGAAATTTAGCAACGAAATGTAATTTCCATTGTTCAAATAGGAATGAAATCTAATTTTCGTTGCTAAAATAGCAACGAAATCTAATTTTTGTTGCTAAATATAGCGTCATTTAATAGCGAAAAATTTTTGGGATGAAATTTAGCAACAAAAATTAAATTTCGTTGCTAAAATAGCAACAAAATCTAATTTTCGTTGCTAAATATGGCTTCAAAAATATTTTTGGATAAAATTTAGCAACGAAAATTAAATTCCGTTACTAAAATAGCATCAGAATCTAATTTCAGTTGCTAAAATAGCAACGATATCTAATTTTCGTTGCTAAATATAGCGGCATTTAATACCGAAAATTTTAAGGATGAAATTTAGCAACGAAAATTAAATTTCTTTGCTAAAATAGCAACGGCTTTTCCTCTCGGTTAAATAATGCAGGGTCAAGCTTTTCGGAACTTTAAGTAGTTAACCAAGGTCTTAATCTTGCTTGATCAAGGAATTGGAGAAAGATTGCTGTTTAAATAGACTTCCTTGAGACAGTTTGATTAACTCATAACGGTGATGTGGATCTCACATTTTGAATGTTGTTGCGGCTATAAAAAGATTGGTGAATCAAGATTGGCAAACTCAATTTGTTCACATCAGCAGAGGCAAATTTTGCAGCAGAACTCATAGCCAAGGTAGGCCTGAAGCAGACATCACAATTTATTTGGTTTAGTACTCCTCTTATCGTTAATGAGCTCTCATCGTTTGACTGTAGAGGGTTATTCTCCTCTCAGTTTAATTTTTTGTAATGCTACTATCGCTTTTCCTCTTTATATAAAAAAAATTATAAAAATCATTTAAAGTCGTCCATACACTACAAGAAAATATCAAATTAGCAATAGAAAAATAGCAACAAAATTTATTCCGTGCTAAATTAGCAATGAAATATAAATTTCGTTGCTATTTAGCAACGGAAAATCAATTTCGTTTCTAAAATTGGGTGAAGTTTTAGGGATTTAGCAAAAAAATAAAAAATGGTTGTATTCCATTGCTAAAAAGGGAGGGAGATTTTAGCACCAACATATAGCAACGAAAATTAGCAATGGAATAAAATTTCTGTTGCTAAATATGGCAGCAGAAAAATATGGAATGAAATTTAGCAATGCAAATTAAATGCCGTTACTAAAATAGCAATGAAATCTAATTTCCGTTGCTAAAATCGAAACGAAATCTAAGTTCTGTTGCTAAATATGGCTGTAGAAAAAATTTCGGATGAAATTTAGCAACGAAATCTAATTTTCGTTGCTAAATATAGCGACATTTAATAGCGAAAAATTTTTGGGATGAAATTTAGCAACGAAAATTAAATTTCGTTTCTAAAATAGCAACGAAAATTAAATTTCGTTGCTAAATATGGCTACAAAAAATATTTTGGATGAAATTTAGCAACCGAATATAATTTTCGTTGCTAAAACAGTAACGAAATCTAATTTTCATTGCTAAAATAGCAAAGGAATCTAATTTTCGGTGCTAAATATAGCTGTATTTAATAGCGAGAAATTTTTGGGATGAAATTTAGCAACAAAAACTAAATTTCGTTGCTAAAATAGCAACGAAATCTATTTTCATTTTATATTTATATTTGCTATTTGATTTTTTCAAAAAGTGATCAATAATATTTCCTTTTTAGACTGATAAATCTATGAAACCAAGTCAAATAACTTACTCCGAATAATTCTGATAAATAATGATTGAAACGAGATTCAGGATTTTCGAACCACGAAATGCTTCTATTTTAACACTCTACTTTTAATTGTATTCAACTGTTTTGCAAACACAATAGTTCAAACTGTTTAATCAAAACCAAAAAAAGAAATTTATGAAAAAACAAAATGAGCATAATTTAAGAATAAAAATATGTATTCTTATGTTGATTGTGGCAATCAAAGTGATAGAGAAGGAGGATTAAGTTGAGGTTGTGGATCTAAATAGTTTAATCTCCATTCATAGTGGCATAGATTTGATGCTAATAAAGCTCAGTTTGTCGGCCAAAAGAACAAAATACAAGCAAAAACCATGCGCATGTGCAACGCAACCCACGTAACAGATCCAAACCAAAAAACACAGAGTAAATAGGAGTCATTTCAAAGGGACGCTCCCTAAAAGGCACTGATAAGAAGCTTAATTATAGGCTCTGCCAATGCAACATTAATCTCTTTCCTTCCTTTCAATTCTCAGCCAATTACATCATCAAATGACAAAACATGATTTTAAAAAATAATTCTAACTTGAAAGATACATTTAAATTTTTTAGCCTAAATCTAGAAGTTGACTATTGCTTAAGTTCATGATAATAGTATCCTTCCAATTACTAATTAGAGCTTAATTGCCTTTGCCAACTGTATATATTATGGTTAAGTTGACGCTGTCAAAATCATTAGGAGTTTCCTTTAATTAGCATTTTTGTTTTCTAATGTCTAAACCCACTAATTTTTTTTATCTTTGCTTCCCTTGACCACCCCCAATAAAGTGCATCTTAACACTTTTATAAGCTGCTATTATCATCAATTCATCTAATCAAAAGTGATTATTGCTAAAGAGACCCACTTCCTAATTTTGTTTTTTTTTTCTTTTCTCCTTGTTCTAATTAATGATAAGGAAGAGGAAGTATAATTTAAAAAAAATCAAGAGCAGTAAAGTTGAATTTAGACCTAAATTATTGATTTTCCTATTCCAGTACATCAACCCATACACCCCATTTGATGAATGGACCCCATCTGAAAATGGTTACAAAATTAACCATCTTTTACTAGCTATCCACTAATTTATATGGATTTTGGAAATTATGAATCAATTCAATTCAATTCAGACATATAAACTATTTTGCAATTTCAAACAAAAAAGAAGATATAGTAAAAATAAAGATAGATACAAGAAATTGTTTGTAGATTTGTATTTTGCATATCTCAAGAAATAAGAATCAATGCCTTTGGGACCTGTTAGTATTCAGAGCAACCAAAGAACCATCAGAATAACAGTAAGAGAAATAGAGAAATTAAAATACAAACAAGAAGGCTGTCCTTTTTAGGATCATCATAAGAAGTCAAAACCTGTATTATGTGATAAAATTTATTCATAATGTACAATTACATGCACACAGAATTTGTGATTTAACTCATCACTTACTAATAAAGCCCAAAATGTCTTTATCTTGTTAAGAGAGGAGAAGGCGGTCGTGAGACTGCTCGAGTTATTGGACCTGCAAGAGGGAGTGCCCGGTCGGACCCAGGCGTTAGCACTCCGAAGCTTAAGTTAGTAACTTAGGAGTAATACTAGAATGAGGGAGAGAGTCTCACGAGATCGATACCTGGTGCCATCATATTTTTAGCTATATATAGGAGATCTTGGTGGGGAGGGGGTACTTGAGTACCTTGGGAGATGATAACCGTCAGTCAGAGTGGGTAAACGGCGATGTGAAAGGGAGCAGATGTGTGGTAGGTGTTGGCTTGCACCAGTGGGCTGTCAGGACGAGCTGTCCCATCAGTCCGATCGGGCACTTCTTCTGTATGTGCCACCTTCCAGCTCGTACTCCTTTTGTTATTAATGGGCCGTGCTTATTGGGCCTTCGAAGATGTATTTTTCTCAGTTATCACTTTTCCCCCCCCCTCAATGGGTCCGATAGGGCGTGGCGTTGTCCAGCTATTTTGGCGAGATCTTCGAATTTATCGGAGACGTTTAATTCAAAGAGTCATATCTGTCAATTCTAAATAACCATTATGCATTCAATGCTCGCACAAGTATCAAAGGCGACGCTTCGTTCATTGGCGTGCATATAACGCTTGCTCGTGCGTTAGGGGCGACGCTTTAATTTGGAGACACGTGAACGTGTGGTGGACATCCAAGAGAATGTTGGGAGAATTCTAGAAGTTTAGCACCTATAAAGAGGTGGCTTTTGGATGACTTTGTCTCATTTTCTGGTTATCCCTGACGGGGATATGAAGTTCTTGTTACGCTTCTTTAGTGAGATTACCTGGTTTGAATTTCCATATAAGATATCTTCTGTCTCTTATATCGAAAATGATATCGAGTTGTATTGAGCCTGTAGGCCGGCATCTTCTGAAGGCTTGTGGGGGTCGTGGACTCATGGTCCATCTTTTGGATCTCAAGAGGGAGAAGGCGATTGACATCGCCTTGCCATATGATCTTCTCACAAAAGTGTCTGCAACAGTTCATGCGAGTTCTATGGCGAAGAATAGGTAGACATCTGGAGATGAGTGTAACGTACCGTTAACTCGGCATATGGAGGCATGGTTGAATCAGTCAAGTATCGTGAGATTCTCTCTTCTCCTGGGGAATCAAAATTTATTTTCTGACCACGCCTCTTTTGGTGTGCTTCAATTTTATACTGTGATCTTGGCCAGATTCCGTGCACAGTCCATTGTTTCATCATCATCATCAAGATTGTCAACACATTTGGCGAGTTACCACTTTCCGACTGATCAGGTTGAGACATCGTTACTAAAGCACAGTCAATCGGCTTAGCTTTCTTTCATTTCCCTTCTTTCTTCTTCGCTTTCTGTTTGTTGTTGTTTTTTTTTAGTTGATCGGTCTTTTAATTGTATCCTTGTGCTGTAATTCTTATCTCGGACGAGATTTGTCCTAGATGTAACTAATACGAAGAGATATTACTGTTGACGTATAAAGATTTCATGTAGAGAATGCATGCACATAAATATTGAGTGATAAAACTTCCTGAATTCAGATGTGTGTGGCGAGCATTTCTGCGCCTAACCAATCTGGTGGGTAATCACCCTGTCCGATGGACTTTGATTTGTCGATGACATCATTGAATTAGTCATTCATAGGAGATTTCCGCCTCAAATGTTGTCTGAGCCAGGCCAACTGGGCCTTTAGAGAATGTTTTTTTATCACTTCTTGTCCCCCAATCAAAGAGTCCGATCGGATTACTTTCTGACTTTTGGCGGGATTTTCGAACGGGCCTTTCGAATTTGATAAATCATGTCTTACGCCCTTTCGGGAGTGTTCAGGTGAGCAACTGGTACTTCTTTGATTTTTCTTCTTCTCTTCTCCCCCCTTTTTGAGTGATTGTTGACCTATAGATGAGGGCCTTCTTTGAACCAATGGAGATTATGAGATTATGGTTATTTCTTTTTCGAACCAATAGGAGAGACAGCTATTTTAATGATCTGGTGATTCGGATTCGTAATCTACCATAGTGTATGCCGATCGGCATACTCTTGCGATTGTTGTGTAGAATTTATTGTTGAGGAGACATTTTGATCGCCTAGTGGTGACGAATTGTTGTCCCGTTGATCGGCATTGGATAAATTATTGCTTGGAAATTCCGATTGATCGGGGTGAAATGAGATAAACAGCCTGCAAAGAAAAATAAAATAACATAAAAGATAAATGCAGAAATAAAGAAATCATACCTTTTTCGAGGAGGGAAAAAGATGAAAAACATTCTCCTAGCCGGGTGCGAGCAACTGTACTTAATGACTTTCGGTCACTCAGATATGCCCATTGCTTTGGGATGTCGAGGATCCCTAATCCATCAATATCCTGGAGATCGTGGAGATGTTTAGGTTGAACTGAATTCAACGAGTCGCGACTTTTCGTGTCGGCTGTTGTGTATTTATTGTCAGCATGTGTGTCGAGGTTGGCGCCTATTTTCTCGGGCCGTCATGATGATCTAAGGATATGTGATGGTTATACGACTTTCGAGGCGTTTGGGTGTTCCCAGAAATAGTGTAGCTATAAGTAGGCGGCACTTTTCCATAATTCTTTGACAGAACTCTGCCGGATTTTCTTTCTCTTGCGCATAAAAGGTTGCTTCATACTTTCAAGAATTTGGAGATCACATTGCCCGAGTAAGTGAGCGACTTCCATTGTTTAATTTTCTTCATTTCCTGCAATCATCATTGATGTTGCCTTATTTGGAACCATAACCTCTCTGCCCCGCGGGATTCGCATGGGAGAGAGTGGTGGAAATAACAAGTCCTTTGAATCCTCTGAGTGTGAAATCCTCTGAATGAACGAAGATCAGTGTTCCGATCAAAGCCTCATCATGAAAGAACTGTTCACGTAAAGTATAAACAGAGAGGTTGTTGTGGATCATTAGCTGTCCTCGAGGGACTAGTATTCTGACCAGTATTTGCCAAGATTGATGTGGGAGTCATAGTAGATTATATGACCTTGATGTGTCTTTTAGATGCTGTGGTTGAATCTCCAATCCTGCATATTAACTATTGTGGATTGCAAGTTTATGAAGTTTGCATTTAACTGGATGGGATACTTATCTCTCTCTCTTCTTTTTATGATGTAATTGTAGGTGTCATGGCTAAAGGAGACGATCTCATTAAACGGCTGGCCGATAGGGCTAAAGCGAAGATGGAAGCAGATTGTTCAGCCAGGGAAGAAAAGAAATCTAAAAAGAGAAGGCTTGCATTTCTTTTGGAAGCACATGCATTTATGTCTTCCTCTGGCAATTCGATATGCCCTTTCGACCGGGGCAGTCCAATTTTTGCTGTGACCCGGACTTCTTCAGGGGGCCAGCGTTCCCTACCGGGCCCGCGCCGAGAGACAAAATTGACGTGGAAGGGGAGCATCTTGTATCATTGCGAACGGGGTCGGCTGGGAGTAGTGCGCCTTCGAGGGGTGAAGCTGCAAAGAATAAAGTTGAGGATGAAGCTAAAAGAGTACTTACAGAGCCGACAACCATTAGGGATGCGAGGGCTGCTGCCAAAGACAAAGGGCCCCTTCAGGATAAACCTCGCAAAAGTACTACTACTAGAATTGCTGAAGGGCGTGCTGCATCGCTGGGGGAGGTTTTAAAGGATCGATTTGGCAAAAACTAGTCTATTAATGATAGAGCAGTTGCCAATTATTTGTGCTGAGGCATGCTTCAAGAGGATGATTTTACGATAATAGGAGATCCCGATAGACTGCCCCAAGAACGCAACTTCTTTCAACAACAGAGCCTGGAGGTAATTCCCGAAATATTCATTTTCAAACGAATATTCATTTCGTTGCACCCCGTCTTCCTGATTCCTTGATCTGTTATTTGTCTAACTTTCAGTTGATAAAAAGGGGGTTACGCTTGCATGGCATAGCTAATTTTTGCAAAAAGAAATGGGAAGATTCCGATCGAGCTAGGAAGGAGGCAGAGGCTAGATACGATTCAGCGAGAAAGGAGTTCATGTTTGCCCAAACTGAAATTGAAAGGTTGAAAGGGGAGTCCGCCCAACTTTCCCAGAATTTAAAATCTCGGCAAGAGGAGACGGATCGTCTCCGAGATGAGATAGCTTGTTTGTCTGCCGAATGCTCCGAAGTTAAGTCTAAGTGGGATTCATTGCGGGCTACCTTGGAGAAGGGAGTAACGCAAAGAAAATGGTTCAGAGAAGGAGGCTCTGTTAAAGGCCGCCATCAGAAATAAATGCTTTCTTCTTAAATTGGTCTTCATCTGGAAAAAACGGGCCGAGTACCTCACCCTTTTCTTTTTAGAACTTTCATCCGACTGAATGCCAATGCAGAGGTTAACTTGATTGTTCATAACTTTTGATTGTCAAGGAGAAATTTTTATAGAAATATTGGAGCTTTGAGCATGTCTGACTAAGGCCACTGCGGGGCTTTTCCTGTAAAATGTAGAGACATAGCTTTACTGTAATAATTTCATCTTTTTTTTGTAAAGATTATCCATATATGATAATGAAGCTTTCTCTCAGCCATGTTTGCGGAATTTTTCGATTCGATAATCATTCATAAGGTTAATCGGGGGGACATCAGAGAGAATCGCATGAAGCATTCGTGGAGAATGTATAATTATTGAAAAAATACTCCCTGAATGTCGACTTAATTTTTCCAATATTGGAGTGCATAATTGCACCAAATGATAGATCGCTCGCTGACCGATCGGTAGGAGATCTTGTCTCGCATTTTCGATGGTGGGAGGATCCGATCGGGAAGGAGGATTTGATCGGGCTCTGCATATATTGTTCGCTTTGGGTCTCTGGGGTGCTTCCCCTACTCTCAAGGGTTTGTTCCTCTTGGAGGAGGCCTATGCAGGAAGGGCTTTCTTTCCTCATGCTCGGGATAGACATCGAGCTTCAAGTGCTATAGGGAGATTTGCCTTGCGAATTATCCGCTTTCGGGGAGTTACCCTTTTGGAGAATCTTATCTATGGGAGTTACCCGCTGGTGGGGAGTTATCCTTTTGGAGAATCTTATCTGTGGGAGTTACCCGCTGGTGGGGAGTTACCCTTTTGGAGAATCTTATCCTGTAAATAATTTTTGCAATTTTATTGTGCAAATAATTTTATAAATATTCACTAACTTGCTTTTTGGTTTCTTATGTTGTCTGAGTGATAACTACATCCGATCTATTTTTGGCAATAGACGGTCTTTCGATTCGATCTCAATCCGCTCTTGACGGAGAGATAATGTCCGTCCGACCCGCTCTTGGCGATGGATGGCCTTCCGATGCAATCTCGATCCACTCTTGGCGGAGAGATAATGTCCGTCCAATCCACTCTTGGCAATGGACAGGTGTTATAGCTTTACGAGTTCTCAAAGTCTTGTCTTCAAACATCCGATAGCAAAATGACTCGATTCTAGGAGCCGGTTTGCTGGAAAACAAATGGACTTTCTCCAATAATTGTCAAACATACATGAAATTAAGTGCATACCTTTTATTTTTAAGCTGTTCTCGCTTTTGTGGAGGCACGTACTTTGTATACGTAGTGGCACTGGGGTTTTCAGCAGCTTTTATGTGCTGCTGCTTCCCTTTCTTCCTGCTTGGTTTATTATAATTTTGCTGTCACTTTAAGGACATATCTTTAAGCGATAAAATTAGCAACGTTAAGATAGATCAATATTTCAGTACTTGTTACAGGAGGATGAGAGAACATTCATTTTTAGCACAAATTGTAACAATAGCACCTGATTCGTTGCAGATTGATCGCCTTTTCATGAAACAGTTGATGGATTTTGTCACGGCCTCCACTGCTTTTCCTCTTGCTTGGCCATTTTAGACCGACCAGCCTTTCTATGCTTTTTCTTGGCGATAGATGGCATTTGTGGAGAATCGGTGCTGACCGATCGATAATGGCGGTCCTCGGCTTTATCCTTCTCATCTTCACTTCGTCTCTTTGAAATCCTGAAAAAGACCGACCGTTTTGGTTTTTCCTCTACTCGACCGGACGCAGGGATTCTCCTGAATGGTCGGCCATCCATGTATTGCAACCTGTCCATCACACTGGCCTTCCCGACTCCGCCGAATCTGAGGGCGTCGTCCAACTGGACACATCGTCTGATTCTGTTCATTAGGTCGGAAAAGCTTCTTGGCGTCTTTGTAATTAGCGATTCAGCAAATGGACGGTCTGCGACGCCTTTTGCCAAGGCACTGGATGCTGATCCTATGCTCAAATCTCCTGCTTCCCGCATTGCATCCTGGAAACGAATGATGTAGTCTCTCAGACTTTCATCAGTTCTCTGGTAGGGGCTGCATAAGTCATTGACCGATTTTGGTGTACGTGCCCGCCCCCGAGCCCGCGCTCGCTCTCGAAATCTCGCTATAAACGATTCTTTGAGTTGTTGAAAGGAGATAATCGATGCCTGAGGGAGACCAAAGAACCATTTCAAAGCAGCCTCTCCTAAAGTGGTCGAGAAAACTCGACAGGCGATCCTTTCGTCAGAGGTATAGACCTGCACTTTAGCCAAGAATTTCGCAAGATGAGTAGCAGGGTCTGTTTTACCTGTGTATTTGTCCATCATCACGTCTGTCCACTTGGGGGGCAACTCTGCCTCCAAGATCTCTCTACAAAAAGGGGTTATGACGCTGCGATCCCTCCTTTCTGGCATTCCTCTCTTTGACTCCGTCAAGCCGAGTCCTTTAAGCCTTCGTTCAAATTGCTCATCCTCGCTGCTTGTCGCCGTAGGAGTACATTCTCTTTTTATCTTTTGGGAGTAAGAATGATTAGGCGCGTACCTCCCTCGCTCATCGAAAGATGAGTCACACAATTTATTTGAGATGTAAGAAACATTCCGTCTTGAAAACATCGGCTCCTTTCCTTTATCGCATCTATTTAGGGCTTCGGTATTTGTTTTTCTCCCTTCGTAAGTACTTGACTCTTTCAGGGAGATTCCTTTGTTCCTCCTTCTTTTGAGGCCTTCTGTCGTCGGGCCCATTTCTTGACCATCTTCAAAGGCTTCGGGCATGTTTCCAATTTCCAAGGCTTGTGCCACACTCTCAGTGAGGTGGTTAAGTACAGCGCGCATATTGCCTATAGTAATGGGGGCGTTATCCTGCTGCTGCGTCATCATGTCATCGAAATCCAGGAGGGAACTCCCTTCAGGTGGCGACCTGAGGGATCTCTTTCTTTGCCTTGGAATTTCAGACCCCCTCTGGCTGCTGCGACCATGGCGTCCCTGAGCTATCTTTTCATAAAACCTTGAATCTGCCATGACTCTTAACGAAAACACCAAATGATAAAGCCCAGAATGTCTTTATCTTGTTATGAGAGGAGAAGGCGGTCGTGAGACTGCTCGAGTTGTTGGACCTGCAAAAGGGAGTGCCCGGTCGGACCCAGGCGTTAGCACTCCGAAGTTTAAGTTAGTAACTTAGGAGTAATACTAGAATGAGGGAGAGAGTCTCAGGAGATCGATACCTGGTGCCATCATATTTTTGGCTATATATAGGAGATCTTGGAGGGGAGGGGGTACTTGAGTACCTTGGGAGATGATAACCGTCAGTCAGAGTGGGTGAACGGCGATGTGACAGGGAGCAGATGTGTGGTAGGTGTTGGCTTGCACCGGTGGGCTGTCAGAACGAGCTGTCCCATTAGTCCGATCGGGCGCTTCTTCTGTATGTGCCACCTTCCAGCTCGTACTCCTTTTGTTATTAATGGGCCGTGCTTATTGGGCCTTCGAAGATGTATTTTTCTCAGTTATCACTTACATTTACATGTCAATGCAAACCATAGATCGTTTACTAAAAATGGGACACAAACACTATATAATTAATTCAGAGAAGTGGAAGTGGACCACATTCAATTTTCCTCCTTTTAATTCTGTCTTTCCAATCGGATCAAATTTCTTGTTGCGTCCTGTGCGAGCGATAGACATTAAAATATTTAATTCCACCACGTCTTAGAATGTCAATATTAGACTCTACTACCCATCTCATATTTTGTCCTTTAACAATACTTTGAAGTTTTTAGCTAGTTAGTGTTATAAGTGTTTAATTGAACCGGAGAAGTTTAGTTTATCAGATAATAACTATAAAATAACAAAAATTAGTGCATAGATTATCTATTTACATATATATTTACGTGATGACGTGAACTACATATATCACTTTTTAAAATATGTAAAATTTAGAGGACATGACATATTAGATTTCTTATAAAATTGAAGAATTTTTGGACTAAAATGATTTTTTGGAAAAAATTTGCATAGTTGAGATATTTTCTTATTACAAAAAAACTATTTTATCACTTAATTTTTGGTAATTAGGACATAAATTTAGTAACTTACAATACAATCAATTCCATCACTTATATTTTAAAAGAATCGAACTAACATGTTGTGTCAGATTAGAAGTATTAGTGATTTTTACGGTTAATAAAACTTTTATATGCAAAATCATTTAAGTTTATATATTTTATCGTTAATTTTTTTATTTTATTCTATAAATTAAGTGACCTTAATTTTAAAGGAAAATAATGATATATTTTACTGCATATATTTGATTCAATTTTTTAAAGAGAAATCTTGTTAATGTATTACACAATATTGGTAACTCAATATTGAGGTTGAAAAAACGGGAGTTATAGTCTATACTTTTGATTTATCATCTTTAACGACTCTAATTTAAAATCGAATCTTAAAAAAACAAGTGTGATTTATTTGCAATGTCACGCAATAAAAGATATATTGCATAAATTGAATGTAAATAGGAGGAGGTGAGATAAATATGTGCGAATATTTATTTAGATTTGATTCATAAAGGGCCAATAATGTTGTATAGTTTTATGATATATGAAATTCCATTTTGTTTAGCGTGCATAGTTTTTATTGAATGGTGAAAATAAAAGAAGAAGAAAAAGGAAAAACCTTTACGTTATATCATGAAACAGTGAGGAAAAGATGTAGAGAGCGAGAGAGAGAGAGAGAGAGAAAAGCTAAAAATAGATTAAGAGAAGCATAGACTCTAATCTCCACCTCCACACTCACTCCTCCTTTTTTACTTTTCTTTTTCTTGTTTTTGCTTTTATTCTTGCGCTGTTGTCACGGATATATGCTATGCTATGCTTATGCTGCTTCTCCTTCTCTCTTTCTCCAAAACCTACACCAACCTTTTCATTTTACTTGGCAAAACTATGATATATTTTCCAAGTTACTTTAAAGATAAATTTCCGGTAAGAATTTTTAAAAATAAAAGCATTGTGATGCGTCTCAAGATGGGTACGAATACAAAGGCCTTTTAATTTATCCCCGCCAGATTTTTCCAACCATAAGATACCAATGCTCCATTGACAGAAAATCTTGCTGGATTTTGGATTTCAATTTGGCATTTTATTGATTTGAGATGCAATACCTTTTGCTCGTTGAAAAAAAAAGGTCTCCATATATATTATGAGAAGTACACATGCTTTGAGCATTATAATTATTATGAGTTTGACTGAGTTTAAGTATTACATTTTATAATTACAATTTCTAATCAATGCCCTACCTTTTAAAGCATCATGTCATCAAAACAGTCACTAATTAATAATATATATTATAGCATGCAAACCTTAAAAACTCAAATGACGTGTGTAAAACTTCATTGCCGTTTTCTACTGTATGGATAGCAAATAATTAAAAATTGATGAAGAGTTATTAGGGTTTCCAAACTATTTCAATGCTTTCAAGGGTTTATTAATTCAAAGCTAAAATAAATCTTTTGTTTATGGGAGTGAGCATGACTTGGATTTAATATTAGTTAGCCCTAATTTGCCAGATATCAATAGATTAGAGGCAGTAGCCAGTGGCTAGGGAGACAAATGAAGAGGAGACCATTCGTTGAGTATTAAAATACCGTTCTTTACACTATCTATGTTGTGAAGTTACAGAGTTGCAGCTACGACAAACGAACTTTAATACTTTCATGAGAGAGAGAGAGAGAGAGAGAGAAGAAGAAGAGACATTCGGACTATCCCACAAGCTTCATCAGCTTTCTGAATATTACTTTTTTCCCAATGGCAAGTAGTGATGGATTATATTAGATTAGATGCTATCTAATGTCTATGACTGTGACTTTGAAAATTAGGAGACTCATTTTTAATCTTGGAAAAAGATTTTCCGTCAGTCCCTTAATTTTCCACTTAACCTTTTTCTCATATTAATTACCAACTCTTAATCTTTAACTTAGGTTTCGCATTTCTTTATTATACAAGTGTAGTTAAGAGTTGCAAGAAAGGTTGCAAGTAAAAGCCAAGAAAAGAAAAGGAATATGAAAATTGAGAAATTGGGGCTGGAAAATGACAAAAGAAAAACGGGAATATATTAAAAAAGAGTAGACAGATTGCCATCAAGCAATCCCCAATAAGAAGGGAAGGAGAAAGAAAGAGTGTTTTTCTGTTTTGCTTTGCTTACAATCCTAATAGATTTAGAGAGAGCAGTGATATCCGAGCCCCAGCAGACCTGTATTAAACTTACCATCTCGATTTGATCATTCTATTTTATATTTTCTTTTTTTTTTCCCTCTATCTTATTTGGTCAGTAATGCAGTGCATCAGTAGCACTGAGAGTTTTCATCGGGAAAGAAAAGCTTTAACCTCAGTGTATGCCTCAAAAGATAATAAATGAGCTCACCGCGTCTTCTCTTCTTCTCTTTCACTGCTTAACCCTGCGTGCGCTCTGCTATTCTCTTCTTGAAAAGCTACCTCTAAATCTATTCATCTCTCTTATTTTCATTGTGAGCTTTTGACCGAGAGTTAATTCTTTTAAGACCAGAAAGATAAACACTCATTTTCCAAAGGAAATCTGAGCAGTCTTTTGCAGATGAGCCAAGAGAGTAAAACCTACAAACATAACTAAACTGACTCCACTTCTTACTCTTCTTACTATCACTATTTAGGATTTCCTATAAAAAGGTTGTTTTGTTGTAGCATAAATCTTGGGAGAGCACTGCATGTACAATACCAACAATCTTTCTTTTGGGGCTAAAAGATTGCGTAGGAGAGAGAAACACCAAATACAAAAGAAAAGAGAGAGAGATGGGTAAAATTGTTACTACTACTCTCTATATAGCTAAAGCACGAGTTTTTAATTTTAACGAATAGCTAAGGATAAGCAAGTTGTGTGTGTGCGCGCGCGCGCGCCAAATAGAGAGAGATAATGGAGAGTGGTTCCAATAGCACTTCTTGTATGATGGTTTTGGGAGACAACAGCAATGGACTATGTCCTATGATGATGATGATGCCTCTCATGACTTCTCATTATCATCATCATCATCATCCTTCTAATGCAGACTCATCATCAAATACTCTTTTCCTTCCTCTCCCTCCAACCAACAATCAAGACCACAACCGCAATAGTAGTGGCTCCTCTATGATTCTTGACGATCACAACAATAACAATAATGCCACCAACACCGGTTTTTTTTTCATGGATAACAACGATGCTACTACTGCTTCTGTCAAGGCTAAGATCATGGCTCATCCTCACTACCACCGTCTCTTGGCTGATTATATCAACTGCCAAAAGGTTAACACTTTGCACAATTTTAGCACCAAGAAACCCAAAAAACCTTAATTCAACTCTAGCTTCTCTTTCTCTTCTCTGTCTCAAAAAAAGAGAAGGAAAAGAAAAAAAAGTGGGATACTCTCTTGATAAGTGCTTGGAGATGAAAGTCATAAGTCTTGTTTGCTTCGCTCTAGTTTCTTTGAAAACTATGGATCTATAAAAGGAGAAATTCTTGGAACCCAAAGCTTTTCAAGCAGTTTACTTTATGAATTTAAAATTTCTTTTCCAAGAAAGCGAGAGGTCAAACATGTTTTTAACAATGAAAGAGATGTAATTTTTCTTACTTTTGATGGATCACCTAAATATGAAAAACTTTCAGGTTGGAGCTCCTCCTGAAGTGGTGGCTAGATTAGAAGAAGCACGTGCATCGGCGGCGACAATGGGCTCAACTGGCACGAGTTGTATCGGGGAAGATCCAACCCTTGACCAGTTCATGGAGGCTTACTGCGAGATGCTGACTAAGTATGAGCAAGAACTCTCTAAACCCTTTAAGGAAGCCATGCTTTTCCTGCAAAAGGTGGAGTGTCAATTCAAAGCCCTCACCATGTCCTCTACAAATTCTGGTGATTCTCTGTCTCACTCTAGTGTGTATGTACTTGAACCATGGATTATTTATCGAGATTTGCTTTCTATTAAAATAATCAGTCATGCATGCATTTGTTTCCAAGGTGGATTAATTAACAATATAGAGGAGCTTGTTTCCAGGAGAGGGTACCTTCTTTTTCTACATTTTTGTTAAAAAATGTTAGTTTGTCCTCTACCCTTTTTTCTCCTTTGACGAAGCTGTGTTTTAGGTGATAGCGTATCGTCGCTGAAGTTGCTATCTCTCCAGGCAGAGATGTTGGGTTTTAACTGTTTCCTTCCATTCTCTTCTTGCTTTTTTTTAACCTGTGTTCTTGTTTTCTTTCAAGTGAACAGAAAGAAATACACCTTCTTTGGTCTTTCAGCAGATTAGCGATCGGCTAAGTTTGATGCTGAAGATGGCCATGGCTTAGTAAGTCTATTAACATATATTCTGTAGGGTTTAAGCCATATTGGGAAGAGTTTGGCTTATATCAGGCTCACAAGAGTGACAGATAGTTCATTTAATTTGAACTTTTTAATAATCTGAACTAATCAACGGAACATAATTGAAGCATAAGGTAAGAATTCTAGGGCTTCCAATTGGACCATAGGTTCCTGGACGTCTGTTCACCTTTAGATGAATAGTCGAAAAGCTGAATTTTTTTTTGTACCTTTGTGCCTTAAATGTAGCGTATAAAGACTCGTATTTCTTTTAGATATGCTCAGAGAACCGGAGCCTTTTACTAGTCAGTGGAAAGACTGGATTGTGGACACTTGATCATACTAGAAGTTATTCGTAGAAACGTATGATTGTAATGAAATCAGCACACCTTTGGGGCACGATATTTAATATTGTTTTGGCTAACCATGCCTGTAGTTCAATAGGTATTTCACCTAATGCTTCAGCCTACTTAATGTTTTGCTTGGAGTCGTGTACTCTTGCTTAATGTTTGATGTATAATGCTGTGCACTTGCTATTTTCTATCTTTGTGACGTGTCATTGGAAATGCTTATCTAGTAAAAACTGCCATTAACGAAACCTTGTTTTAATTTGGGATCTTCTCATTGATGTCCCCTCTAGGATGTCATCATTTTCTTATACATCGATGTGCTTATAGATGAAAATTCTTATAGATGCGTGGTTTATCAATGGAGATACATAGCTTTTGAATACACATAAAGCATCTAGTAAGCTAGTAATTTGAGAAGGGAGCTATATTTGCTAGTTGTTTAGCATATTTTATTGATTATGTTAAGTTTTATGAAGAAGGAAGGAGAAGAAGAAAGATAAATCTTCTATATTTGAATACGTAATACAGGAGAACTTATATACACAGTATACTACACCTGAGATAAGTTCTAAGAGTTTACAATTGTATAAAACTGTTCTACAAGATAAAGATAAATGTTAAGCTGTACAAGATAAAGAGAAGCTGGTAGATAAGATAAACAGAGCATAACAGAGTGTTGGAGTTGATCACGTAATCATGCAGAGTTTATCAGCATGCATTTGGGTTCACGTAACACCAGCTTTCACTTTGACTTTGTAATTCTCTAACACCTCCCCGCAAGCTGATGGCGTATGAAGCTGAAGATGAAGCTTTTCTCTGAAGGAGAGAAAAGGACGTGTACTGAGCGGTTTGGTGAGACCATCAGATAACTGATTAGCACTGGAAATGAACTTGACTTGAACTGAACCACGTCTGACTTGTTTACGAATGAAATGGTAGTCCAATTCGACATGCTTGGTTTGACCATGAAATACTTGGTTGGAGGAGAGATAAATGGCACCAATGTTATCACACCAGAGAGAGGCTGGTAGGGAACGGGAAAAACCAAGCTCAGTAAGAAGAGAACCCAGCCAAAGAATTTCTGCAGTGACATTAGCAACAGCCTTATACTCTGCTTCAGTGGAAGATCTCGCCACTGTAGGTTGTTTCTTTGATGACCAAGAAATTAAATTTGAACCCATGTACACAAGATAGCCTCCAGTAGACCGACGATCATCAGGACAGCCACCCCAATCACTATCTGAGAATCCTTGCAGCTGTAGACAGGAATTACGAGCAAAGAAAAGACCAAGTTTATGTGTGCCACGCAGGTAGCGCAACACACGCTTCAGAGATTGCCAATGAACATCTGTTGGTTGATGCATAAATTGGGCTAGCTTATTGACAGCAAATGCAATGTCGGGACGGGTCAAAGTGAGGTATTGAAGACCACCAATAAGCTGGCGATAGCGCTCAGGTTGGGGAAGTAACTTGCCCATTTGCTTGCTGAGGTTTGGAGATATAGGAAGAGGAGTGGCACACGGGTTGGAGTGCTGCATCTATGCTTCAGCCAGTAAACCATCCAAATATTTTTCTTGAGTGAGCAAGAGACCAGCGGGTTGATAGTGGACTTGAATACCAAGAAAATAATGGAGTGGACCCAAGTCTTTAACTTGAAATACCTGCCTTATTTCATGTAAAAACCACTCAAGTTTTGTTGGATCAGAACATGTGAGTAATATGTCATCCACATAAACTAAAACGTAAAATTTTAATGACCCAGCACATAGATAAAATAGAGAAGAATCGGCTCTAGAGGCAATAAACCCAAGCTTTGTTAAAAAGGTAGAGAGTCTAGTGAACCAAGCCCTTGGTGCCTGTTTTAAGCCATATAAAATCGCTGCAATTGGCAAACAAAATCTGGAAATTGAGAGTGAAAGAAACCCGTTGGTTGCTCCATGTAAATAGTGTCCATTAAATTTCCATGTAAAAATGCATTGGAAATATCAATTTACCGGATAGGCCATTGATGAATTATGGCAAGAGACAAGATTGTCCGCACAGTTGTGAATTTGACAACGGGAGAAAAAGTTTCTTGGTAATCAACTCCAGATTGTTGAGCATAACCTTTGGCTACCAGTCGTGCTTTATAGCGATCAACTGAGCCATCTGGTTTGCGTTTAATACGAAAAAACCACTTGTTACCAATGATGTTCTTGTGCAAGGGACGGGGTAAAAGTCTCCAAGTATGATTTTGGAGGAGTGCATTTAGCTCATCCTGCATAGCTTTGCGCCATTCTGGAACAGTCTTTGCTTGTGTGACAGTCTTAGGTTCAATAAGAAGATAATTTTGTTTAGTGAGGGCAACATGCGCTTGGCGAGGAGCAAATGAAGAGGGACGAAGTACCATTGGATGGGTGCGAGTATTTTGAGGTGGAGGGGCAGTGGAGTTGTATGAGGATAAGTTTACAACAAGATTGAGGCCTGGTGGTGAAGATGCATTTTGAGGTGTAGAAGATAAAGGAGGACGGTGAGGTGATGAAGTAGATGGGGATGGTGATTGGGAATAAGTAGGAGGAGGAATCATACCTGAAGAAGGAACTGAAGTGGGGCCCGAAGTGGAGTGTAGCAAATTTGTAAAATGAAGCCATGATGAATCTGTGGCAACACTTTGATGACTGGGAAGGCTGCGTGGCATAAGGGAAGAGTTTTTCTTGAAGTTTTACATGGCGGGCTAAGTAAATACGCCCAGTGCTTTTATCTAGACACATATAAGCAGCATGATTAGAACTAAGACCCAAATTGATACAAGGCAGTGTACGAAAAGAAAATTTGTGAGATTGATAGGGTCGAAGCCAAGGAAAAATAGCACAACTAAAAGGTTTAAAGGCCAAATAGGTAGGTAATTTTTTAAATAAAATTTCGAAAGGAGATTGTTTTAGTAACACATTACTGGGCAAAACATTGATGAGCATTGTGCTTTGTTCAAGAGCAAAATTCCAGAATTTTAAAGGGAGAGAGGCATGTGCCAAAAGAGTTAAAGTAGTATCCACCAAATGTCGAATTTTTCGTTCAGCTGTCCCATTTTGTTCATGTGTATATGGACAAGCAATTCGATGAAGGATACCAATTTTCTTGAAGTATGAATGTAATTTTTGGTATTCACCCCCCCAGTCAGAGTGAAAAAATCGAATTTTGGTTTGGAATTGGCATTCAACCAATTTCTCAAATTGAATAAAAACATCAAAAACTTCACTTTTATTTTTTAAACAGTAAACCCAAGTGTATCTTGAAAAATCATCAGTAAACAACACAAAATAACGATGACCATTAAAAGATAATGTAGGAGCAGGACCCCAAACAACAGAATGAATAATGTCAAATGGAAAGCGACTCTTATGTTCGACTGCAACTAGAGGAATACGAGACATTTTACCAAACAGACAACTACTACAAGGTTTTAAAAGAGAGGTGGCACTTGTGATGCTCTTATTATTAATCAAATCCTGCATTTTTTTTGTAATTTGGATGGCCAAGTCTTGCATGCCAGTCATCAAGGGTTACTGATTCTGCTACTAAGGCTTGCTTGAGTGATCGGAGCTTGTACACTACCCCTTCACTGGGTCCTTGCATCAGTACCTTCTTGGTGGTTTGATCCTTAATGAGAAAATAAGAAGGCCAAAATTCAAAGAAGCAGGAATTGTCAGTTGTGAATTTTTGTACTGATAGAAGATTTTTAATGATTTTAGGAACACATAAGACATTATTAAGTTACAAAGAACCATTCAAGGAAGGAAGCAAAGCCTTACCGGTATGAGTTATAGGCAACCCCTGACCATTACCTACATGAAGATTGTCTGTTCCATGGTAGCTTTAGGCATCAACAAGCTGCTGAACATCTGGAGTAATGTGGTAATTAGCTGCTTTGTCTGGAAACCAAGATTGCATTCCATACGGTGATGCTAGCTGCACTCCATATGGTGAGACTGGCTGTTGAGTATAGACATGATTTGCTTGAGGAAACATGGGTCTACTGCCAGAGTTAACTTGTTGTCTAGGTACATATCATTTTCTACAAGTGGTGGCTATGTGATTGCGTAATCCACAAATTTGACATGGCCTTCGGTTTTTCTGTTGAGTGCTATTACCTCGATTGTGGTTACCACCATGTGAATGAAAAGCAGGTGGAGTGGAGGTTGTATGTGAGGCAGAGGAATCTGAGCCTTTGATGACTATATTGGCTTGAGGTTCCTGTGTTCCCTTTAATAGAATTTCATGGGCTACTAATTGGCCGTGTAACTCATAAAAGGAAATTGGTTCAGTTCGGAGGTTGAGAGCAGTAATAATACTATGAAATTCAGCACCGATAAGCATTTGATCCTTTTTAAACCAGGTGTCATATTCTAGATTAGGAACTAATTCACCAGTAGCTGAGGAAAGTGTTTGAGGTGGGGAAGAACACGTGCCATCAATGATACCATTAAGGTTTTGATAATTGAGAATGGGAGTGAATTGGGTCTTCCAAGCTAGGTAATTCTTAGTATTTAATTTTACGAAGAAGGAATGGGTAGTGGAAATGGAAGTAGAAGAAGAGACTGGAATAATAGATTGATTTGCCATGGTTAAATGGACTTAAGGCTCTGATACCATGTTAAGTTTTATGAAGAAGGAAGGAGAAGAAGAAAGATAAATCTTCTATATTTGAATACGTAATACAGGAGAACTTATATACACAGTATACTACACTTGAGATAAGTTCTAAGAGTTTACAATTGTATAAAACTGTTTTACAAAATAAAGATAAATGTTAAGCTGTACAAGATAAAGAGAAGCTGGTAGATAAGATAAACAGAGCAGAACAGAGTGTTGGAGCTGATCACGTAATCATGCAGAGGTTATCAGCATGCATTTGGGTTCACGTAACACCAGCTTTCACTTTGACTTTGTCATTCTCTAACAGATTATATTAAGATTCTATTATAGTCTGCTTTACTTCGTGGTAACTATTAGACTATAGTTTCTTTTGTCTTCTGTTCGAGCCTCATCTTCTTTCTTTGTGATTTACAAGGACTGTTTTGTTGTTAAACTTCTAGTTTTTCAATTTGACGGGTGTTGGAAAGTAGTATAACCTGATATGAATTATTGGAAATTTCTTCATTCCCTCTGCATCAAGCCAACAGTATATGTCTAGAAGAAAGGGCACTACACCCTTATTAAATTTGAAATTGGAATCTCCTTCAAAACAGAGTTAATAAAAAAATAAGTATGTAGGTCGTCTCATGCTAATGACAAACCTGTCTAATGTGCAAGAGTGAAATGATATTTCTTGTCAAGAAATGATATTATATATAAAAAATTACTTCATAATTTCACAAAATCTAACATCTTGGCATAATGTCATCTTCTCCTAATCTTACTGTTATGGCGATATGATAGCTGTGGGTCTAAGATGAGAAGTCACAAGCATTATGAATAGAATTGAGTGATTAGATTATATTCATTACTATTTATGATCATTTAGTGGAAGAAATGAACTACTTTAATTGAGTAGTTAATTGCCTATTAATTCATTTGTCAATAATTTTTTTCCATCTTAATTATGAGAGTAATTAAGTGAGCGGGATGAGAAAAGAGCCATCTTTATATTTACGAAAACCTTAATGATTTTAGACTATTAAAAAATAAAAAGGATCAAATGAAACCTGATCCATTCAAGTATTCAGGAAATATATGTTGAACATCAGCAGAAACTACCTTGGACCTGACCTGCATTTCACTTTTTTCACCGGACTTAATCTTTCATTATGATTTTATACACTTTATGATAATCAATCTTTTGTACTTACCGAGGCATAGAAGAAGCATCAAAGTGGTAATATTTATTATTTCTGGCATTATAGTTACCAAATGTGAAGAACATCTGTTGGTTTTTTATTTATGAAGGTTTGAAAAGTAGAAATATAGAACTTTGGAACTCATGAACTTGGCTCTCTCTTTTATTTGTTCATAAAACTTACATATCTATAGTAGAATTTATAACAAACATAATCAAAAATATTTCTAAAAATATGAATATCAAACAATAAAATCGAACTTAAATTTAAATATAAAAAATCCTAACTCTCCTACTTCTCCTACTCCAATCTTTGACTCAATATTTTATTGATTTCAATTGACTCA
The DNA here is from genome assembly GCA_037975025.1 of Excoecaria agallocha. Taxonomy (NCBI): domain Eukaryota; kingdom Viridiplantae; phylum Streptophyta; class Magnoliopsida; order Malpighiales; family Euphorbiaceae; genus Excoecaria; species Excoecaria agallocha. The sequence continues at coordinate 2,398,677 of JBBPFJ010000025.1, forward strand.
TTCTTCAACAAAATCGTCTGTATATGAATTTTCTTTATCTTTTTCTTTTTATTATTGTTCTTTTTTAATTTAGACAAAGAAATATACTTTGGATTCCTGACACATGTTCCACTGATGCTTCACACGGAGATATATACTTGCTTAATGAAAATACAGTTTGTCAAAAAGTAATTAAATGGTCTAGTTTGTGTCCTTCTCAATGTAGACAAAGTTATATTTTCTCCAATTTTGGACTTAAAGAGAGCAAAAGCTAAATCCAATTTGGAGCAAAATTATCTAGAATTTGCGAGAAGTGTATGCTGATCATCATTGTGTAACTAAGCACAATGAAGGGAAGATAGCAAAAAAAAGAGAAAAGCTGGTTATATCATTTTTCGCAGGAAACCATATCTCGCAACATTCAAAGTGATTTTCTTTTTCCTCTTTTGAGGAGAGTAATTAAGATAATGGTTGTTTCTTATTTGTTTATGTTGTGTGACTAAGATATTATCATTGGTAGGAGCATCTTGGATACCAATGGTAATTCTGTAAGTCTCAAGCTAAAGTTAGAACTCAGGCTTGGGTGAGAGGTATCAATTTTAACTTTAGTGTGAAGGCAAATTTTCATATATTTGAATGGTTCTGAATTCTTTGTGCTGCTATCAGCTTGTGGTGAGGCCAACGATAGGAATGGATCATCTGAAGAAGAAATTGATGCGAACAACTTCATTGATCCCCAGGCAGAAGATCAGGAACTAAAGGGTCAGTTGCTGCGCAAGTTCAGTGGACAATTAGGCAGTCTGAAGCAGGAGTTAATGAAAAAGAGGAAGAAGGGGAAGTTGCCTAAAGAAGCCAGGCAACAGTTACTAGATTGGTGGAGCAGACATTACAAATGGCCTTATCCCTCGGTATGCATTTTATATTCACAACTTTATACATGCACAGTCTTGAAGATCAGTTCACTAATATAATGATAGTCTTTACCTAAACTAGGTCTATGAAGTACTTAACTCCCACCAGCTAATTCTAAAATTATAAAGATGAAACTGCCAAGATGTCCTATTGAATATTATCACCACTCTTCTAAGATAAGAGCTGTAGCCCTCAACGAGATCACTATTACTCAATAATAGGAAAGAAAGGAGGAGGATAGGGAAGACCAAAGAGGTGAGCAGTCGAATGCCACTCACTAAGGAGGTAATCTTGTACTTCTCGTGAACTGGCAAAGACTGTCTTTAGCATTGTCATTGAGCTGGAATGGACTGTATATTGAGGTATTAGGTTTAAATTTACAGTTTCAAATACAAGGGTTAGCTTGAATATCATGGAATTGGTCTTTTGCCATAAAGTAGACTGCATATAAGCACGAAGTTGTGACTGTTGTGAGGTTTCCTTGCTTTTTGATGGATGTATATTATGTTTTGAGCTCAAAGGTTCTCTTTCTTGATATGCCTTTGCATACAATTCATGGACCAAATGTATCATTTTTGTGTTGAATCTTTCGAGAACAGGAGTCTCAGAAGCTAGCCCTAGCAGAATCTACTGGTCTGGATCAGAAGCAAATAAACAACTGGTTCATTAATCAAAGAAAATGTCACTGGAAGCCATCCGAGGATATGCAGTTCGTGGTGATGGCTGCTACCCATCCACATTATTACATGGATAATGTTCTTAGTAACCCTTTCCCGATGGATATTTCTCCTGCATTGCTCTAAACAAGGTGACCATTTTACATGCAGATGATGGTCTTAACTGTAGAAATACATGTAGTGTATTGCTTATTACGCTATCATTTGACATCGAATTTATGCTATGGACTTGATATATATCTGGAGGCTATTAAATATATCTTATTATTGAATTACGGTTCTCCTATTTATAAAGTATCGAGATGCTTTAGGGGTTGGTTTTTTCTTGTAAATGTGTATGTTTTCATTTCATTTAGATAAATGGGTTTCGAAACATAGATTTGTCTACCGATTGCCAGTCGTGGACATTTTGGACAGTGTAATATATTTAAGCAATAAGATTCTGTGACTAAAAACTTGAAACAAAACAAATCAACAACATTAAAATGAATCCATTAAGCTGATTTCTGATCATTGCGAAGCTAACTTTCGATTGAAATGCCTTCACGCTCACGAAGAATGTCCATGCAACTCAACTATGGGCCGGCCCATCTAAAGCCTTAAATTATTAATTTTTGTGTAATTTGAGAGATGTATTTCCCGCTTCCACGGGCAAAATGGATAATGGGATTCTAACAATATGATTCAAAGTTATGTCTACTACTACTGAAGGTCCAAAATAAAGTTTTTATGCACATTTTATTAAAACACATAGAAATTTTAGAAAATACTTGGAAAATCATAAAGAATATTTGAGAAAAAGTGAGAAATTCATGATTAGAGCTTCGAGATCTGAACCTATTATTAGTAATATGTTATTTTCTCATCAATGGGTAACCTTAATCTAGGCTACCTCGGGTCATAGTATCTACAGCTGCCCCTAATTTTGGGAAATTTGTACATTCATGCCCAAGTGAGCCAAAATTTAGAGTATAAGGAAGAAGATGCATACCTGAGGCAGCGAATCTCTTAGTTGATCGGGTAGTTATCGTCAGCTTATCAACACGTTAACCTTAATTATGGTAGTTAACATCAGCTTGGCAATGTGTTAGCCCTAATTCGGATAGTTAACATCAGATTATTGATGAGTTAATCCTAATTGACTATCCAATTAGTGCTTAAGGCATGCAGAATTGGGATGATTTGACTAACCATGATTGGCACCTGGGGCATGCAGAATTAGGTTATTTGAATGCATCTTATTAGCATTTGAGGCATGCAGAATTGTGAAGAATTGATGAAGACTAATTAGTGCCTAGGGCATGCAGAATCCATGTTGTTTGAATATGTCATGTTAGCGCCTAGGGCATGTAGAACTAGGTTGACTTAGTTAAATTTGACTAGCATCTAGGGCATACAAGATCAAATTATTGTTGGTTGATGTTTTTCTTGGGAAGTATGGTTGCTCTTCTCTTAGAGTAATGTTCCACTGGGGAGATTTTTGGCAAATATACGTCTTTAAGGAGTCATTGAGATGCTAAAACCCCTTTTTAGGTGATGGCATATCTTTCCATGATTTGTATTGTCATCAGGCTTTTGCCTTTTGTTCCATAGCTCTTTATTGTCAACATTTGCCTTGTGATTCCTCATTTTGGTGGCTCATTGTGATGAACAAGAATGCTCGTAATTTATTTTTGTTGGAAGAACATATGTACCCACTGGTGAGAGTTTCTAGTACCTACTATGAAAAGTGTTAAATATGAGTGCACTCCTTATTGGTTTTGACCTTTTTAGGCCTAATTTTTTGTTTTGTTATCTTTTATTTTTTATCAGTACTTGTCATATTTTTCCACTTTTATCTTGCTTATACATTTTATTGTTAGTTCCATTTTCTTTTTTCTTTATTATTTCCAGAGTGATAGATGTAAATAAAAATAACCATAAATATAAAATATATACACAAACTAAATAAATACATGTTTTAATTTTTGTGTACATCAAAATTTTCTGAACATAACAAAAGAAACTCCTTGAATACAAAATAGTCCACTAAGGCAGCCTTAGTGCTTTGCAGTAAGCTCACCCTGGTGGTGGTATAGGAGTTAGCAGTCTAGCTGGTGCCATGGCCTAAGGTGCTACTGGTGGCTGCTCTTTTGCCTACTCGAACACAAATCTGAAGCTTAATAGTACTGATGTCAAAATTTCTTGGACCTGTGCTATCACACCCATTAGCCTCCTATCCTACCTCGAGAATAGCTATGGAGTGGCACTTTAGGTATCTCATCAGATCTCCCTTTAGGTACCTAATATATGTCCTCAACTCCTTTGTTAGTGTAAGCCCTAGCCCCAATACATTGTAATAAAACACTTTAGTTAATAAATGAGGCATTTATTTTATCTATTGTATTCCTGTGCATATCAATTGATAGAACTGTCCAAGAATGTTGTTTCAGTTTAAGTTATCATGTGTGAGGCACATGGTTGTAAGACCTTGAAACAAATGAGACTTCATTCTAAATATCCCTAGTCAGTCATTGTTATGGGAATAACAAATGAATTAAGACTAGTATGCTCTCTGATAAGTTGAGTTATGTCTTACGGATCATAAGGACAAGAGTGTCAATCAGAGATCATAGATACATGTTTAGAACATGGTATCTGGATTAGATCCGTTCATGAGAACACTACATGGTACAAGTCATAAGTGTTTCTCATATGCAAGTTTTGTATCGGAGTTCTTAGACCTAAAATCTCTATTAAACTCTTCATGAATTACTGTGTGCTTTGACATACACCTAACGTGCTCGTAACAGAGTGACAAGTATGGGTATGCTTGGGTATACATTGTTTCATGTTAGAAAGCATGAGAGAAGTAAAGGGATTACCCCTCTCTATAAGAGAGAAAATATCATCGGCCACTTGATCAGTGAATTGAGAAGTGTATGGCCACACCGAGATAAAATAATGAGTAATCATTATTTATCTGAGAGTTCAGTGTCACTGGAATATCAAGAAAGGAATTAATATATATATAAGGATGACTAGTTCCATGCCTTATATTAATTCTGATATTTATGGGTAAGGGACTATGCAAAATTGCATTAGGTCACTAAATGCCATATGCATTTTCATTTAATTTGGAATGCTATAATATCTTGCTAGAGAATATTTATATATAGCCTTTGGATTAATTCATTAATTTATTGCCAACATTAAATGGACGTATAGGATCGCACACAAAGCATTGGGCTTAAAACAATTAAATAAAGTATTGGGCATTAATTTGGGCTTTTAATTAAAGTCAAATTAATGTGTATAATGGATATTAAAATTGCTATTGGACCTTGGTCCATGAGAGAGAAAAATTCATCCCACAAGATTTAATTTCAATTAATTAATTATCTTGTATTAATTAAGTTAATTGAGTATTAAAGCCTAAAAGAATTTAAATTAAATTAAATCATTTAAATAAAAGGTGAAGTGGCCGAAATTCCAAGATAAAAATCAAGGAATTTCGGCACATGCACATTACTTATATTAAGTGATTTTATTTAATTAAATGTCTTGTGTTTTATTTCAAATTTGAATTTTAAATTCAAGGGAGTTTAAATCAATATATATTACTTATTTTTAGGAAGTGATTGAGGTTGAATTAATTATCTTGAGGTAGTAAAATTCAGATCAAACACTTGCCAAAAGGTAAGGATATATATTAGTAAAGAAATAAAACCCTAGTGGCAAGTGGATGGCGTGAAACCTATCTCTCTCTCTCTCACTTTTCTCTCTTGGCCGAAACACACAAGGGGAAGAATTATTTCTTGCTTTCTTGTGTTATTGGGAATTAATAGCACCTAAAAGAAGTGCAAGATGAAGTCTTGTAGCTTCAATCTATTTCCATTATGCAATACTTTAAAAGAGAGCTAGCAATCTCGATTTTTAAGTCATCTTTGCAAGTGTGTGTGTGAGAATAGAGAGGAGTGGCATAAAGGCTATTCCTTGGCATTGGTGATCAAGATCTAAGGTGGATAAATTCATCTTAGTTGCCGGTCATCACCAAATTCAAGTTTTAAAAGCAATCTAAAGTTGTAAGTTCTTAAAAACCCTAAAATTGCATGTTTCGATTCTTGTCATGGAATTATTTGGCATGTATGATCGATTTTATCATTTTTTTGCTGCATGATTACCATGAACATATGATGTCATATTCCATCAGTGGTATCAGAGCCTAAACATGCTTATTTTAGTGCTTTAGATGCATGAAATAATTAATCAAAAATCGTTATTTTAAATACATGCAATGCTGAAATTTTCTGTTTTGAGTTTTTTGCATTGTTTTGGTATAAAAATGATTTTAAATGATTAGTTAGGTATTATAATTAATATGACATGTTAATATACTGTCCTAAGATGTTCTAGGAGCTGTTAATGGTCGGATTTAATTGATAATACCTGATGGTACATGTTAATATTAAAACTAGGTGCTATTTGGCATGTTAATTGTTAGTTTAACAACTAGTTTTAAATATTAAATGTAAAAACAATTTTGGCATGTTTGTAAGTGATTTTTAAAGATTAAATATCAGGTCTGGACATATTTTAAATTTGGTTTTAATTCTGGTCTATGACAATTTAATTGATTAATTTTAAAAATCACGTAAAACTATGACTAGTTTGTGTTTGTTACATGTTTAATCAACATTGTTTGTTTTGTTTTGATTAAAATGGTAAAAACACATTTAGATCAGATTGGTACATAATATTAAATCAATATTTATGACCTTATTTAAATTATTAAATGACTCATAAAATTGATTTAAATATTTGTGCATTTTTGTTGCATCACATAAGCATTAAACAACTAGTTTTGTTGTTTGTTTGTTTTTATATGCATGCCGTGTATCATATATATGTTCTTCATGATTTTGTGTTTTAATTCATGATGGTACATATTATATGTATTTTTAATGTTTATGGACTATATGACATAAAATTAAAAATGGCAAAATTGGAAATTATACTAGAGTTGATTTATAGCACAAATCTAACTAGTTTGTGTTTTGGGCTTTTAAGAGAACTTATTCAATAAGAGGATTTAGTCCATTGGGCTTCGTCCTAGGCCCATCATGGGGTCATCTCTTAAAGGTTCAAGTACACAATTTCCATTAATTGGCTTGGCTAAATTAATTAAAATTGGACTTTGTTTGATCCATGAATGTTATGTATATTTATTTGCTTATTTTGTGTGATGAATGGATATGCATGGTGTATTCATGGGCCCTGGGTTTTTGTAATTAAATATGGCCTGCGAGCCATTATGTATTATTGTAAAAGTTTCATTTATTTCTTAGAATAGAATTCACTTGAAGACTTTGTAAATCAAGACGAAGCCCACCGGGGTGGAGAAGCCCAACTTGAAGATTCTTATGTAATAGTATAGAATCTTAGTTGTAGGTTTTTGGGCCCATATTTGTCACGCTTTACTTTATGCAATTATATATATATGCATGCTATGAATGGATGACAAAGCGTATGCCATTTAAGCCGTAATAAAATGAATCCCTAAAATAGTAAGTCACAAAGTTGCCTTCTTAATTCGAAACATGTCAAGGCATCGATCATCGATCACGTAGACTAGGAGTCCTAGATGCACCCGATTATCTTTGTGAGGTATGGGTTGTGAATGTAGGTTGGACTTAACATGGAAAAGGATGCCCAGACCTAGGCAACTAATAAATGGGTTTGTGCTATAACATCTTAAGATGTTAGCCCATTTGATCCAAGAGTCATGTACGAGACATGATTGGAGTTTTCCTACCTAAGTAACTTAACTTGTTAGGTGTACAAGCTCAGCTTGAATAATAAGTTGTTGTGAAAAGTGGATCTTAGCCCACATTAAATCACTAACGCGAATTATTTAAAGGGATATTAATTCGGTTTGTGGGATTATAAATAAGACCTCATTTAATCTTGCTAAATTTTATTGTAGATTGAAAATGGCATCTTCAAACAATAATTTCTCATTGCAATCGGTTCTTGAAAAGGACAAATTGAATGGCACCAATTTCATAGACTGGTCTCGAAACTTAAGAATAGTGCTTAAGCAAGAGAAAAAGTCATATGTTTTGGATGCACCCTTGCCTGATGAACTTGGTAGGAACACCTCTGCAGTTTAAAAGAAAACTTTTGAGACCAAGAAGAGCGACTCCAATGATGTGACCTGTCTAATGCTGGCCACTATGGTGCTTGACTTGCAAAAGCAATTCATGGACCAAAAGGCTTATGCGATCATGGTGCACCTCAAGGAGATGTTCCAAGAGCAAGCTTGTCACGAGAGGTTCGTGACAACAAAGGCCTTAATTTCTTGTAAGATGGCTGTGGGTAGTTCTGTTAGTACTCATGTACTCAATATGAAAGGGTATCTTGATACTCTTGAGAAGCTTGAGGTACAAGTGCCAAAGGAATTGGCCACCACTGACTTGATCTTAGAATCATTGACTGATGATTATGATCCATTTGTGATGAATTATAACATGCATGCAATGAACAAGTCAGTCATCGAGCTTCATGGGATGCTTAAGAATGCTGAAGAAAACATTCGAAAGACCAATCCCATACTGATGGTTCAAGGGGGCATTAAGAAGGGACCCGCTAAGGGAAAGGGAAAGGGAAAGGCAAAACCCAAGAATGATGTAATGACTATACTAGATAAACCAGATTACAGTTACTAATTACATTCATAAGCCGCATTAATCATGTGATTTAACATTTAATGATGCATATATATAAACATACACACATTCATACTACTCATATGTAGGGCCCATTATTACATATTCTTGATCATCCCTTTGCAGAACTTATAATTACATGCCTTATATTTACAAATACATTACTGATAAACAAAATAGATGCAAATTTAATTCATACATTAAGATGCAATTGTCTATCCTGAAGTTGGCTTGGGAGACTGTTGGCTTTGTCCCTGAACACACGGTCTACCCTCCAAACCTACATGGATTAACACCCGTGCTAAGCTATAAAGCTTAGTGGGGAACAACTAATAATATGATGATAACTACTTGCAGTAGTTATTACCAGGCATTTAGCAATAATAGCATACAATATCTTTACTGAAATAATGCAATTATAACATTGTCTTATAATAACAACAGTAATAACTTTCAACTGAATATGCAAATCTTTCATTGCATAAATTTCCTTTCATTATCTTATCAAATTATTGCCTGCTTAAATTCGTGAGGGTGTGGATAACGGGTGCAATGGATACCCAATGGTATCAAATCAGAAGGATACCCGAAGGTATCTAATCAGAAGGATATCCAAAGATACCTAATCAGAAGTCTCATGTAGAGACAAGCCTCATGTAGAGACTTACAGAAGACTCATAAGAGTCAAGCAGAAGCAGCTGCGATGGTACCCTATAGGCATGCCTATCTATCCACAACCAAGACTCTAAGTGCAGGCAAGACATATTATATTTCATATCTTATGAAATATCATCATTATAATTCCATATATAGCATTAACAAATGCTAAGCAGTACAATATTAAGCATTCTCATATATATAGCATTATTAAGAATCATATGCTATAATTTCCTTAAAATAAATTCATGTATGTTTCTATTATGAGGAATAGAAACTCACCTTTCAATTAACAAGCAAGCCTTGCATTCATGGACATTTATTTTACTACATGACTATCATTTAGGATGATTTATAAGCCTAGGAAGGGCTTAGACAAGTCTGTACCAAAAAGAAGTCAAAAAGATACATCTTTGAAAAAAACAGGGGAGGGTCACGGTTACTATGCATCTCCTAGTAACCGTGAGCCCATCATTTTTATAAGGGTCACGGTTACTACAAAATTTCTAGTAACCGTGATCCATAAAACTTTTCAATTCTGGATACAAATCCGAAATACCTCACGGTTACCAACAATTTCCTAGTAACCGTGAGATAGCTTCGATTTCGCTACTGGACCAAAAGTTAACTGCCTCACGGTTACCAAGCCTAGGGTAGTAACCGTGAGATGTTACGAGAATGGGTTACGGTTACTATGAAATCCCTAGTAACCGTGATCCATTGCGTATCCTTTGGTCTTAAGCTGTCGTCTTAGGCACCTCACGGTTACTATGAAATTCATGGTAACCGTGATCCCTAAACCGCCTCGAGACCGATTAACAGTCTCGACTTCAAAGCTATTTTTGACCTGTAAAACAACATTTTCAGGCAAAATGGCCTTCAACAAAGTTGTAGGCCTAAGTGTCTAGTTTTCAAAACATCAAAAATCATTTCAATAGGACCTGTAAAACTCTAGTTTTCAAGAAAAACCACAGACTGTTCATAAGGGCAAAAATCACAACCACAAACAGATTTCAATACCGATTTTCACTATCATGCAGTGAAAACCAGATTTTGGTCCTTTCTAACAAAATCAAGGCATGCAAGTCTAGTTTCTAAATCAACTGAAATTTCTATATTTAAGTAACTATAGCTCAAGTTATGAGCAAAAATGTACAGACTAGTCAAATAACCCTTAAAACAGATTTTCATGTTCTTCAAACAATCCATGCATAAAAGCAACTCTAAACCCTTCTAAGCTATAAATCATCCATAAAACACATGAGAGAGGCACACAAGCTTTATCTCTTATGACAAATCAATACACATACATACATAAAACACTAAGTTCCCATACCTTAATTGATCTCCACCTAGCTCTTCACCCTTGAAGAGTTTCTTTTCCTTTCCTCTTGCTTGGTTCTCCTTTTAACAAGACATAAAAACACTTCTATGAAAACCTATTAAGCTAAACCAAGAATTACATATCAAAGGAGAATAAGTGATCTTACCACTAACTTGAGTAACTTTTCTTTTTTTCAAAATCAAAGAAATCTAGAGAGAGAGAGGATGAGAGAGAGTTTAGGGTTTAGGAGATTATGAAGATGAAAATGGAGAATGAAGACCATAAGTGGCCGGCCAAATCCTCTCCAAAATATCTACCTCTCCCTAAACTCCAATTGGTCCAAATGTCACTCTAAAGTAACCATTGCCAAATGATCCCTCAACTTCCTTTATTTCAAAATCTACCCCAAAACTTACACTTTAACTTTCCAATTACACCCTTCAATTAACATTTATACTTAATTAAGCATAATCACTAATAATTAATGAGTGATAATTCTACTAGGGTGTATTGAGGGGCATTACAAATGACCTGCTCAGTTCAAGTCAAACGGGAGTGCACCTCAGGCCCAATCCAAGCCCAAGGCGTAAAAGCTCAAGGAGAGTGAGAGCACTTGCTTCCACTGCAACAAAATAGGGCATTGGAGGAAGAATTGCGCTCTCTTCAAGGAAGAACAAAAAAAGAATGGAGCCAAGGCATCCAATTCTGGTATTTTTGTTATTGAAATTAACCTTTCTATTTCTACCACTTGGGTATTGGATACTGGTTGTGGTTCTCACATTTGTTCAAATGTGTAGGGGCTAAGAAATAGGTTGTTACTTGGGAAGAATGAAGTGGACCTTCGTATGGGAAATGGAGCACGAGTTACTGCCATGGAGATAGCCGACTATCAACTCACTTTACCTTCCGGACTTTGTTTAGTTTTGAAAAATTGTTATTATGTGCCTGCTATGAGCAGAAACATTATTTCAGTTTCATGTTTGGATTTGGATGAATTTGATTTTGTTATTAAAAATGGCAATGCTCATATTCGTCGCCAAAGCATTTCATATGGCAATTTCATGTTGCAAAATGGCCTTTATATCCATGATCTACAAAACAAAGAGTCCATATACAACATTAATACAAAGAGGGTTAAATCAAACGAATTGAACCCTACTTACTTCTGGCATTGTCATTTAGGGCATGCAAATGAAAAATGCATTTCAAGACTCCATAAAACTGGAGTGCTTGGGTCATTCGACTTAGAGTCTTATGATACATGCGAGCCATGTTTGCATGAAAAAATAACAAAAAGTCCTTTTTAACAAGAAAGGTGAGAGGACTAATGGCTTATTGGAACTAATACATACCTATGTATGTGGACCATTAAGTACATAAGCTAGAGGTGGTTTTAGCTACTTCGTGACATTCACAGATGACTTCAGTAGATATAGCTATGTCTATCTTATGAAGTACAAGTTTGAAACCTTTGAGAAATTCAAAGAGTTTAATAATGAAGTAGAAAAACAACTTGGCAGAATTATAAAAGCCATTCGATCAGATCGAGATGGCGAATACTTAAGCCAAGAGTTTGACAGTCATCTAAAGGAGTGTGGTATTATTTCACAGCTCACTCCTCCTAAAACACCGCAATGGAATACTGTGTTCGAAAGGAGAAATCGAACTCTGTTGGACATGGTTCGATCCATAATGAGTCAAGCTAATCTTCCTATCTCTTTTTGGGGTTATGCTTTAGAAACTGCTGCATTTCTATTAAACCGTACTCCAACTAAAGCAGTTGAGAAGACACCATACGAGGTATTTAGGGTTATGCATTAGAAACTGCTGCATTTCTATTAAACTGTACTCCAACTAAAGCAGTTGAAAAGACACCATACGAGGTATGGATTGGGAAAGAACCTAATATGTCTTTTCTCAGGATTTGGGTCTGTGAAGCACATGTTAAGAAATTAACATCTGGCAAACTAGAGTCCAAATCCATTGTCTGCTTGTTTGTGGGTTATCCCAAAGAAACAAAGGGATACTACTTTTACTCATAAGTCGAGAACAAAGTATTTGTTGCTCGCAAGGCTATTTTCTTGGAAAAAGAGTTCCTTCTCAATAAAGATAGTGGGAGTAAAGTAGAACTTGGAGAAATTCAAGCGCCGCAAACTCCTATAGAGGATGAGTTGGAAATGGGATCAAGTTCACAACTAGTTGTGGAACAAGAATCCATTACATAAGCACCTAGAAGGTTCGGTAGGGTACGTTAGGAGATTGAGAGATATGGATTTCTAATCACCGATAGTGACACTATTGAGTTAGTAGATCGTGAGGATCCTACTACCTATCGAGAAGCTATTGAGAGCCCAGACTCAAAAAATTAGCTTGAAGCCATGAAATCCGAGATGCAATCCATGTACGATAACCAGGTTTGGACCTTGGTTGATCCACCGAAAGGTGCTAAGGTAATTGAATGCAAGTGGCTATTCAAACTCAAAGCTGATAAGACCTACAAAGGTAGCCTAGTAGCAAAAGGTTTTCAACAAACTCATGGTGTAGACTATGATGAAACCTTTTCGCCTGTAGTCATGCTCAAGTCCATTAGGATCTTGCTTGCCATAGCTGCATATCATGATTATGAGATATGGCAAATGGATGTCAAAACTGCTTTCCTCAATGAAAATTTACTTGAGGATGTGTATATGACACAGCCTGAGGATTTTGTCAATCCCAAGCATCCTAAGAAGGTTTGCAAGCTTCAAAAATCCATTTATGGATTAAAGCAAGCATCCCGAAGTTGGAATCTTCGTTTTGATGAGGCAGTCAAAGAATTTGACTTCATCAAGAATGAAGATGAGCCTTGTATGTACAAGAAGGTTAGTGGGAGCATAGTAGTATTTCTGGTCCTATATGTGGACGACATCCTTCTCATTGGGAATGACATTCCAACATTGCAAAAGGTTAAACAATGGTTGGGGAAATGTTTCTCAATGAAAGACTTAGGTGAAGCCGAGACAATACTTGGTATTCGAATCTATAGAGATAGATCGAATTGGCTTTTGGGACTAAGTCAAGAAAAGTACATAGACAAAGTACTAAAGCAGATTAGTATGGGAGACTCAAAGAAAGGGTACATACCTTTGGCTTTGGGAGTTCCTTTGACTAAAGAATAGTGCCCTAAAACGAAAGAGGAACGAGACAACATGAGTAGAATTCCATATGCATCTGCTATTGGATCTATCATATACGCTATGTTATGTACTAGGTTGGATGTTGCTCATGCACTAAGTGTAACCAATAGGTTTCAGGAAGACCCTGGTGAGAAGCATTGGTCTGCTGTAAAAGGGATTCTAAAGTTCCTGCAAAGGACTAAGAATCACTTCTTGGTGTATGGTGGTAAAAAAGAGCTCGTCATACAAGGTTATGTCGATGCTACTTTTCAGACCAGCACTCAGAATTCTAGATCACAATTTGGATTTGTTTTTGTTTCAAACAGTGGTGCTGTCAGCTGGAGAAGCTCGAAGCAAAAGACCGTTGCCGACTCAACTACAGAATCTGAGTATATTGCAGTGAATGAGGTTGCAAAAGAGGCTGTTTGGATTAAAAATTTCATTTCTAGATTAGGAGTGGTCCCAAGCATCGTAGATCCATTAGAAATTTTTTGTGACAACAACGGGGCCATCGCACAGGCCAAGGAGCCCCGATCACACCAGAAATCCAAACATATACTCAAGAGGTACCACCTGATCAGAGAGATCATTGATCATGGGGACGTCAAGTTTAGCAAGATAGCAAGTGAAGACAATGTAGCAGATCCTTTGACGAAACAGTTGCGTCCAAATTTGCACGAAGCTCATTTGAGAGCGTTCGGTCTTAGGGCTATGCCCAATTGGGACTAGTGCTAGTGGGAGATTGTTAGTGTAAGCCCTAGCCCCAATGCATTGTAATAAAACACTTTAATTAATAAAATGAGGCATTTGTTTTATCTATTGTATTCCTGTGCATATCAATTGATAGAACTATCCAAGAATGTTATTTCAGTTTAAGTTATCATGTGTGAGGCACATGGTTGTAAGGCCTTGAAACAAATGAGACTTCATTCTAAATATCCCTAGTCAATCATTGTTATGGGAATAACAAATGAATTAAGACTAGTATGCTCTTTCTGATAAGTTGAGTTCTGTCTTACGGATCATAAGGACAAGAGTGTCAATTAGGGATCATAGATACATGTTTAGAACATGGTATCTGGATTCGATCCATTCATGAGAACACTACATGGTACAAGTCATAAGTGTTTCTCATATACAAGTTTTGTATCGGAGTTCTTAGACCTAAAATCTCTATGAAACTCTTTATGAA